>PVIH01002228.1:0-10159 GCA_004025045.1 Sigmodon hispidus
TGAATAAGGATATATAGGGAAAGCTGAACACAAAGAAAATATATGTGTAGCAATCTTATTTGTATTTCTACCCTTGATAAGCCATGCTTATGATTCTTATCCTCTGTATAGTTATTGTTAACTCTTCTGCATTTTAAATTCTTTTTACTGTTTTTTTTTTGATAAATACAAAATAAAGAAAAAAAAAAAGAAAAAAAAAGTAAACAAACACATTCATCCTATTACCATGTAATTATGTTCTCATTTGTACTAAATAGTAAAATTATATGTACCAATAAAATATCTTAAAACAGTTAAAAAAAAAAGAGTAAACCTTTTATTTCCACTTGGGTTCATGACTGAAGAAAATGAACATATTACGATTATTATGTGATCTGTTAGAACCTTATTTTCAAGTTTTCTTATTATGTATAGAATGCTTTAAATCTTACTCAATTTAACATGTTTGAATAGGAAATATTATTCTGTGTACACACATGATTCTTAGACTGTTATTTTTGTTGTGAATACCGTGGTTTAGGTAATGATTATTTTACTGTCACTCACATATACAATGGAAAAAGAAAAATACTAATGAACCTAAGCTCCCTAAACAACGTTTAAATTTGTGTTACTTTAATTTTTAATCTATATCATGCTTTCAATGGTTCTCAACCTTCTTAATGCTCTAAACCTTTAATATGGTCTTCATTATGTGGTGACTCCCAGTAATAAAATTATTTTACTTCTACTTTTACTTTACTTCTACTGTGATTTTGCTGTTAGTAATCATACTATAAAGATCAGATATGCAGGTTATTTGCTATGTGGGGGTTCTAACCCAAAGGTTGAGAAGCACTGGTCCTAATTCTCACAGAAAATCTGTCAAATACAGAAAGTAACCCCCAGCTTTTAAGAGTGACAACAAAGAGAGGAAGTACATTGTAGGGTAAGAGAATGTATCTGGTGAGATCATTAAAGAATGACTCAGTGAGCATAAAAACTACAAAGCTAATAACAGGTTGAACATCAATGTATAATTTACACATCTCATTTTGTCACATTCATATGTATGGTAACTATCCAAATCATGATATATAATTCAGACCACTGTACTAGATGTCAGTTCAATATGCACAAGATACACATCAACCTAAGAATGAATTAAAACTAAAATCTGTCAACTTTTTTTTTTTTTTTGTCGAAGAAGATGTTAGGAAAAAACGTTATTGTCAAAGACCTAAATCTTTCTGTTAATTACTTATCAATTGCCAGGCAGACGTTATTTTTTTAATAGACATCTCCAACACCAACTGAAACAATTCAGTCAGGAACTCAGAGGGAAGAGGAGCTACAAAACTTCCTTGAAAATATTCAATAATAATTTTTTAAACACATTTAAATATAAATTTCATCAAGCCTAAATTATATTTAAAATAGAGTATTACAAAACAAATATGTTGGATTTTACTTACCTAATAACTAATATCTCTTTTATAGTGGTATGGGACTGTTTTTTCTTTTAAAATGAGGACCTTATCTAGATTGCAAAGAATAAAAGCAAAGCAAGAAATATTTAATTCCACACATTAAATTATTAGAAAATAACTTTATATATTTTATGACATTTTATTACTTAAGAATACTGTACAGTGTAGCATTTTGATCACATTACCATATTCACACTCCTCCCTCAACTATCCTCAGCTATACCCCTTATCCAAACCACCTAACTGTAAATCTTTTTTAAAAACCCTCCAAGCTCAGTTTGTGTTGCCCCAAATGTTTCCAGATGTGAAGCCTTCAACTGTAGTCAATCAATGAAGGGATTCTTTCTTTTTTCTGTATACATTATTATTATTATTATTATTTATTATTATTATTATTATGAACAAAGAAGTCACACTTTCTATCCCTGTATATCATTATTCAAGGTCCCTCTCCCCTCCCACCACATCAGGACACTTTTTCTTCTCCACAACTCCCCATCCCCTCCCTAGGCAGGCAGCAGACAGTCCAATGGTCCCACTGACCCAATATTGTTTATCCCAGTATCTACTCCTGGCAGATCCAGTTTTGTCCCCCCTCCCTCAAGAGTGAGTTAGGTGTTCCTTTAGGTTGAATGAGATTCGAAGAGTCTGTCCAGGGTGTTTCTGATCTCAAGCTGTTCAGTAGTTCTGGTTTGCCACTTGGGTATGCTTGGCTTTTCTCTTGTTTGTTTGTTTGTTTGTTTGTTTAGAGACGACTAATGAGTGAGTATATCCCCTGCTTATCTTTCAGAGTTTGTGATACCTTGCTCAGGAGGATATTCTCCAAGTCCATCCATTTGTCTTCAAATTTTAGGGTATCATTTTTTTCTTACTGCTGAGTAGTACTCCATTGTGTAGATGTACCACACTTTGTTAATCCATTCTTTAGTTGAGGGACATATAGGTTGCTTCCCGGTTCTTGCTATTACAAATAATGCTGCTATGAGCATAGTTGAGTTAATGCCTTTGGGGTATGACTGTGCATCATTAGGATATACACCCAAAGTGGTATTGCTGGGTCCTTGGGGAGATTGATTCTCAGTTTTATGAGAAACTGCCATACTGTGTTCCAAAGTGGCTGAACAAGCTTACACTCCCACCAGCAATAGAGGAGTGTTCCCCCCCTTGCTCCACATCCTCTCCAACATACGCTGTCATCTGTGCCTTTTAACTTAGCCAATCTAACAGTTGTTAGGTCATATCTAAAAATTGTTTTGATTTGTATTTCTCTGATGGCTAAAGATGATGAGGACTTTTTCAGGTGCCTTTCAGCCACTAGTAATTCCTCTGCTGAGAATTCCCTTTTTAGATCTGAACACCATTTTTTGATTGGGTTATTCAAGGTTTTGGGCTCTAGATTCTTGAGCTCTTTTTATATCTTAGAGATCAGTCCTCTATCATTTGAAGGGTTGGTGATAATCTTTTCCCATTCTGTAGGCTGTTGTTTTGTCCTATTCACAGTGTCCTTGGCTTAACAGAAGCTTCTTAGCTTCAGGAGATCCCACTTATTGATTGTTGGTCTTAGTATCTGTGCCAATTGTGTTATATTTAGGAAGTGGTCGCCTGTGCCAATTCGTAAAAGTGTATTTCCCACTTTCTTTTCTATCAAGTTCAAAGTGGCTGGGTTTATGTTGAGGTCTTTGATCCACTTGGATTTGAGTTTTGTGCAGGGTGATAGGCTCAGATCAATATGCATTTTTCTATACACTTCCATCCAGCTATGCCAACACCATTTGTTAAATATACTATCTTATTAAAGATATGATAAGAAACTATCTTACAACTGTCCTGATTGGTCTATACCTCAAAGGTGATCACTGAGTGACATACAGCAAGTTCCTTCTTTCTCTGTCTCAAAGGTCTTTTGTTTTCTGCTTTTTTTTTTCCGGTGGGGGTCCCATCTTCCTTCTGGATGCTTTGGAGACTGCTGGTAGGAGAAATTGTATTTTATAGTGGGGAATCCAATGAATACTATTAACTGAAGATATTGACCCATCAGAAAAAATTGTGTGCAGACAAGATTTTTAGATTAAGAGAGTAAGAAATGTAGAAAGAAGTAAGATTTAAGATTTAAAATAAAAGTAAGATAATATTGTTCCCTATATATTTCATCTATTTTCTGTCCCACTTAAGGTGGCTTTTCTGATGTGAGACAGAGTTGTTAAAGTTTTATTTACCAATATGCTTGGGTTTAGAGAGGGAGAAAGCCACTTGCTCCAACTCCAAAGCCAGCCTTTTTTGTTACCAAGCCAGGACCTCCTTTATATATATAAATACATAATCATTAGATATAGATGTACAGTTGTGAGAATAGAGAAATTACCCTTAGTGACTGTCAGTGTTAAATGTCCTTGTAACCCCCTGTAGTTGTTTTAACGTTTCAAAAGTCTGAGCATTTGGCATCGTTTTAGCATTGTGAAGAGGGCTGTATCCATTCTTCTGTAAAAACAAAATTAAAACCCTGCCCCCCCCTCAATTAAATGAATGTTCCTTACCACATATCCAATTGTCTTATTGGCATATGAGCCATTACTCCTTTTCCTCAGGAGGGTTCTTCTTTTTGAATCGGTTCTTTATCAATCTTGTTGGTACCCATATTTTCTCTTTTCCTGTGGAAACAAAAGCAAAACCCCTACCCCAACGAAGCACATGCCCTGGCTTCCATTCTGAAGTTAGTACATCCTTAAAATAAACAGGTTGATTCAACTCGGAAGATCTTTCTATTACCCAGTGTTTCCCTGCAGCTGAAGTTCCTTTCTCATAAGCATTAAGAAACTTTAATGTCAACAAGGCACTATGTAATCTCTCCCTAGGTTTTTTCATATCACCTTTCTGTTTATGAAGCATCTCTTTCAATATGCGATGGGATCTTTCCACAACTGCTTGTCCAGTGGGGTTGTGTGGTATCCCAGTAACGTGCTTTATCTCATAATATCCAAAAATCTGCTTCATTTTCTGGGAAACATATGCTGGAGCATTGTCAGTCTTAATTTGATCAGGAATTCCCAATATGGCCATGGTTTCCAGAAGATGAGTGAGTACTGCATTAGCATTTTGAGAACTCAGGTTGGTAGCCCACTGCATTCCTGAGTAGGTGTCAATGGTATGATGAACATATTTCATCTTACCAAATTCTGGGAAGTGAAACACATCCATCTGCCAAATCTCATTGCTCCTTGTACCCTTAGGATTACTCCCAGCGGGTAAGGATGGTGGATTGTAAAGGGAACACTTGTCACACTTTCGAAAAATTTCCTTGGCTTGATGCCAAGTGATGGGAAAACTCTTCTTTAATCCCTTGCTATTGACATGATGCTTCTTGTGAAATTCTGAGGCTTCTACCACATTCCCTATCAATAACTGATCAATCTCATCATTACCCTGTGCTAAAGGGTCAGGAAGGCCTGAATGAGCCCTGATATGTGTAATATACATAGGATGTGTTCTATTTCTGATGATATCCTGTAGTTGTACAAACAAAAGGGTTAATTCTGTATCATCAGGAATAAAGTCAGCAGTTTCAATATGAAATACAACGCCTTCTGCATAATGAGAGTCAGTTATCAGGTTAGGAGGTACAGTAAAATCCAATAACACCATAATAATGGCATACAGTTCTGCCTTCTGAACAGAATCATAAGAACTATGTGTCACCTTACTGAAGTTTTCTGATTTATAACCAGCCTTTCTCATTTTATTTGCATCAGTAAAAATGTAGGAGCTCCAGAAATAGGTTTATCCCGTACCACATGGGAGAAAATTCAATTAGTTTTCTTTATAAACTGAATCCTTTTGCTTCAGGGATACTTTTTATTAGTCTCCCCCAGAAAACCACTACAGGCCTTTTGCCAAGGCTCATTGTCTGCCCATAATCGATCAATTTCCTCATTGGTCAAAGGTACAACAATTTCTGCCCGATCCTTTCCGGTCAATTGTCGAAGCCTGAATTTTCCTTTGAAGATCAGATCTGAAATCTTTCAATGTATGTTTTAAGTTTTTTATTTGGTCTATGTGGCAGAAAAATCCATTCAAATATAATATTTTCTCTTTGCATTATGACTCCTGTAGGGGAATATTCAGAAGGCAAAATAACCGGGATGCAGTCAAGGTCTGGGTCTATACGGTTAACATGTGCTTCTTGTCATCTCTTTTCCACCAATGCTAAATCTTTCTCAGCTTCAGCAGAGAATTCCCTGGGACTGTTTAAACTCCATCTAAAGTTTTGAACAAATGAACCAGTTCATAGTTTTTAATACCAATAACTGGTCATGGGTGATATCCCCTAATAGTTTCTGAAAATCATTAAGTGTCCTTAATCTGTCCCTCTTAAGTTGTACCTTCTGAGGTCTAATTGTTTGCAAACCTATTTTATATCCCAAATAATTGATAGAATCCCCTCTTTGTAACTTCTCAGGGGCAATGTGAAGTCCCCAATCAGGCAACTCCTTCTTCACTTCTTCAATCAATGTTTCTATGGTGTTTATGTCTGGGTCCGCTAACAATATATCATCCATATAATGGTAAATGATAGATTGTGGGAATTGTTTGCGTATCACTTCTAATGGTTGTCGGACAAAATATTGGCATAGGGTGGGGCTATTCAACATCCCTTGTGGACAGACCCTCCATTGATATCTTTTTACTGGGTGGGCATTATTGAAAGTAGGTATAGTGAAAGCGAACTTCTCTTTGTCATGTTCTTTTAGAGGTATGGTAAAAAAAAAAAAAAAAAAAAAAAAAAAAAAAAAAAAAAAAAAAAAAAAAAAAAAAAAAAAAAAAAAAAAAAAAAAAAAAAAAAAAAAAAAAAAAAAAAAAAAAAAAAAAAAAAAAAAAAAAAAAAAAAAAAAAAAAAAAACAGTCCTTCAGATCAATAACTACAATAGGACCAGACAGTAAGGTGTCCATGGGCTGGATCACCTTATTAATTGCTCTTAAGTCTGTCACCATTCTCCATTTCCCAGATTTCTTTTTGACCACAAATACGGGGGAATTCCATGGGCTGGTTGATTCTTCAATATGCTGAGCTTGTAACTGCTCCTGTACCAATTGTTCTAGGGCTAGCAATTTCTCCTCTGTCAAAAGCCATTGTTGGACCCAAATAGGTTTGTCTGTCAACCATTTCAAAGACAGGGCTGTTAGTGTCTTTGGAGTGCCTGCAGCTTTGAGAATACATTGTTGTGCAACCTGAATAACCGGTGACTGTTTTACATAGCCTCTTGAGGTATTGCTTTCAAGGCAATGATTGGGTCTTTGGTTGATATTTAAGCCTGGAGGGATCTTAATTTGAGTGTTCCATTGTTGTAGTAGATCACGACCCCATAAGTTCACTGCTATGTTGGCCATGTATGGCTTCAATCTTCCTCTCTGTCCTTCTGGTCCTATGCATTCAAGCCATCTCACACTCTGTTTTACCTGAGACAATGTCCCAGTACCTAAAAATTGAACATCTACCTCCTTCAGAGGCCACCTGGGGTGCCATGCCTGTGGAGTTATAATCAAAACATCGGCTAATGTTGACTAAGCCATGCATAAAAATATTGTCTATTCTTATTGTCAACTTTGCTCTTTGCTCATTTATGGAGGTCTGCCAAAATATGCGTTTTATTGGTTTACTGGATACCATCAACTACTCTTGTAAAGGCGATCTATTGTCTATGGCTACATGGTCTACTGTTTCAGGCTTGGGATTTGTTACTCATCCTGAGGAAACTGCTCTTCCATTGTGACTGGATATGACTGAACCTTTTTTGGCTTGGAGGTGTGACTCTTGGGGGCTTCCTGGGGGAAGCCCCGAGTTGCGTTTCCCGATGTTAAAAGCTTGCCATCTATGTCTTTTACAGATCTACACTCATTTGTCCAATGTCTGCCTTTGTTACATCTCCTACATAGTCCCGGAGGTAGTGGCCTTCTGTTTAAGTCACTCCTGGGATTGGGATAATTCCCATATATGCCTTGTCTACAATTCCTCTTTATATGGCCTGGCTTACCACAATTGAAACAAATAATGTTTTGATTTCTCACCTTAACATTAGCAATGGCTTGTCCTACCCAATTCTGTTCATCAGAGTGTAGATATTCAGCATTAATTGCAAGTTGAATCCATTCTTCTATGGTTGCACCTTTGATCTTTAATGGCATGATCAATTTCTTACATGTCATATTAGCATTATCAAAGGCCAAAGAGAGTATCAATTGTTTCTGAACTTCTGAATCTGTCACTGCTCTATTTACAGCCTGAGTCAACCTCTGTACAAAGTCTGTATAAGACTCCTTCTGACCTTGTTTAATCTGAGTATATGACTCAATTCTCTGTCGTGGGTCTAAAACCCTTTCCCAAGCATTTAAGGCAGTAGTATGGCACTGCAACAGAGCATGGTCCTCATGAGTAGCCTGAATTGATACATCAGCAAACTGGCCTTCCCAAAGGATTTGGTCCTTGGAGATGGTAACATTCCCAGTTTGATTTCAAGATTCCAAGGCCTTAGCCTCTTCCCTAAACCAATTCCTCTACTACAAGCTTTGACTATTGTTCGACACTGTGGTTGCCAAATTCTTCTAGTCATCAGGAATTACCCAATACTGTACTGACCATGAATTATGTATTGCTTCACAAAGGATGATTGTACGCTATATGTCACTATGGCTTCCTTTATTGTTTTTAGATCCTTCATGTGGATAGGTTCATAAGTATATCCCACATTGTCTGAAGCCTTTCCACATGATTGTGGTTTTTTGGTCTCTGCCACAACTGGGAATAGAGTTGGAGTAGTGGTGGGTAGTCCCCTCATGGTATCCACTCTAGGTGGGGCACCTTCCCTACTGCAATATCTTTTAAGAGGGGGCTCTGAGTTGTCTTGAGCAAATGTTGCCTCAAAATCCTTTTCTAAAATCTCCATTCGACCCTCATGGTCTTGTAACCTAGCAGTAATGGTCTTTTCCAGTGTTTTAAAGTCCTCTATAAATGACCTCTCCAACAATTTTATAGAGTGGAAAATTCTCTCATCCCCCACATCTACACGTTCTAGTACTTTCTGATCCACTTTCCTAAATTTTTCATCAATATAAGCTCTATATTCCTCTCTAATCAATGTAGACCTCTCCTCTAAGGAGGAAATGAGCTTCTTAATTGTCTTAATATGTTCATCCATGTCACACATCTTAGCCTCATACCCCCTATGGGGAATGTGTTCATCTCTATGCTGGGATCCTTTAAAATAGGTAGGTATGAAGTATATTATCACACAAAAAAACAAAACAACTCCTGGGTTGAGATAGCCTCCAAATGCATAATCCTGAAAATAATCCTCTATCACAATTGTGAAAAAATGGGTAAAATTCTGAACATTTATTTGGTCAGACATTTTGAAAAAAAAGAAAAAAAAATTACCTTACTCAGATGTAATGAAGACTTACGGCCAGCAGATGTCGCAATTGCGATCAACAGTGGCAGTAAAGGTGCCCTAAGGGATTCCTGGTGCAGCCTTTGTTTCCAAATGCAGTTCCGTCCGTGGCTGGGAGCAAGTCCCAAAACCAAGGCTGAGCAACCCAGCCGGGTTCCATGGAGTCAGCACCACGTTGGGCTGCCAATTATCGTGGTACTAACCCACCAAGAAATATATGTTAACTTAGGATTTTTATTTAAAAGGTACTTACATAACAGGGATTGTTCCAGGGGAGAAGGAGAAAAAGTAGGAGAAGGACGGAGAAGCAGAGAGCAGGACCTTGGAGAGCACAAAAGAACCACACGGCAGCAAAACAGGAGCAGTCCCAAACATGGAGAACCTGAGCAATCCTAACCATGCAGAGTAGGAACGATCTGTGGAACGATCTGCCCAGCAGAGGGAGAGTAGTCCCATCCAGCCAGTCCTTCCTTCCATGTCACTCGTCCAGTGACGCGATGCTTCTGTCTTCTGGCATGGCGCTCATTGGTCGTTTCCTCCCCGACTCTGCCCAGCTCAGCACTCAGGCGTGACTTTTTTGCATAGTTTCAGATTTCCCGCTACAGTTGATTTGAACACTCTCTGTTTTTTGATTAGTTTGGCTAAGGGCCTATCTATCTTGTTAACTTTCTCAAAGAACCAACTCTTAGATTCATTGATTCTTTGTATTGTTCTTATTGTTTCAATTGTATTGATTTCAGCTCTAAGTTTGATTATTTCCTGCTGTCTACTCCTTCTAGATGATTTTGCTTCTAATTGTTCTAAGGCTTTTAGCTGAGCTATTAGGTCTCTAGTGTGAGATTTCTCTTGATTTTTCATGTAGGTTTCTAGCGCTATGAATTTTCCTCTTAAGACTGCTTTCATTGCGCCTCACAAGTTTGGATACATTGTGGATTCATTTTCATTAAATTCTAGGAAGACTTTGATTTCTTTCTTAATTTCTTCCTTAACCCAGAGATGGTTCAGCTGAGTGATGTCTAGTTTCCATGAGTTGGTAGGCTTTGTTTGTTTGTTGATGTTGTTGAACCCTAACTTTAGGTCCTGGTGGTATGATACGTTCCAAGGGATTATTTCCATTTTTTGTATCTCTTCATTTTTGTTTTATGATGAATTATGTAGTCAATTTTGGAGAAAGTTCCATGAGGAGCTGAGAAATATGTATATTCTTTTGCATTTGGGTGGAAGCTTCTGTAGATATCTATTAAATCCATT
>PVIH01002228.1:10259-172689 GCA_004025045.1 Sigmodon hispidus
TTTTTTTTTTTTTTTTTTTGTTTTTTGTTTTTTTTTTTTTTTTTTTTTTTTTTTTTTTTTTTTTTTTTTTTTTTTTTTTTTTTTTACATAAGTAGGTGCCCTTATGTTAGGGGCATAATTATTTAAGATTGAAATCTCCTCTTGACCAATTTTTCCTGTGATGAATAAGTAGTGATCATCTTGGTCCCTTTTAATTGCTTTTAGCTTAAAGCATACTTTGTTAGATATTAGGATTGCAACCCCCGCTTGTTTCTTAGGACCATTTGACTGGAAAATCTTTTCCCAAGCCTTTATTCTCAGCCTGTGTCTCTTAAGAAGATATCCCTCTTGGTGTGTTCTTCCTTCGGGGCCATCGTCTACTCCACTTGCCTATAGTCCTTTTATTCAGCTGCCTATAGTTCTTTGTGGAATATTTGAAGTAACATAGGAAAGGAGTATATATGAGGGTTTGAAAAAAATAAAAGTAAAGGTTAAATTTTTAAGTTAAAATACAATAACAAAAATAAATACAAATAAAAAGAAAACTTAATCTTCCTCTCCTAACAGCTATTATTGTCAATATTGCCTTAGATAGAAGTAAGATTCATGTCTGTTTCCAAACTAGCTTTTGTTTTTGTTTTTTTTTATCAGATATCTATGATTTACTTTTTCCTGCTTTGCTTAAACCTCATCATAATCAGTACCATATCAATGGTACCTTATAAATTCTGCAATGATACCATTCTTCATGGAAGCACACTTAAGGGAACTCTAGAATCATGTCAACAAAAAACTGGAATGGAACCTATTGCTGTACCTCATAAAACCAGTGCTTTAGCAAATACAGTAAAAGTAATTCCAGAAGAGTACTTAGGAATTTTTAAGAAGCTGTAATGATCCAGGAGAATGAATAACCAAATATAAAATGTAAAAAGATTGAAGAAACCTGTGTTATTCACATCAGCATTGAGGACACAAATGAACATGCAGAAAATTGAATTGCAATCAGATCTCTCACTTTCCCTAGGGTAGAGAATAGGACCAGATGTTGATTCTCACAAACTAATCTACTGGGGAAAAATTTAGTGAATGACAGCCCAAGTCCCAGTTGATGAGGCTGCCTGTAGCCCATGCACTGGGTGCTTTGAAAACTTTATGTGCTAGAGTAGTTAGAGCAATGTTCCAGCCCTGACTCTTTCAGAGAGCCATCTGCAATGATTAAATCTGTTGTTAATTTGACTAGGCTTTAGTCTCATCTCAAGCACACACCTTTGGGAAAGTATGCCAGAAAGAAGTAACTGGAGGTAAACTCAACCCTTGGTGTGACTGTATCATCACATACATATTTGGTCCCGAAGGAACAGAAGAAAGTAAACTTCGCATCAGAATTCAGTGTCCTCTGCTTTCTGGCTGAAAACAACACAGTGTGAGCAGCCATCTCACATGTCAACCATGAGAGCTGAAGCTGCACTTGCTGTTATGCATTCCCCATGATTGTAAGCTCTACTGTCACACCTGAGGCAAAATAAATGTTTCCATTTAGGGCACTTAAGTTGTTTTGCACAGCAGTGAGAAGAGTAACTAATAAATCATGGAAGCCTCAGTTCTGGACCACATTATAGAGATAACTAGAAGCATTATATGAAACCATTAAGTGAAACTTATAAATCAGCCAATATATCATATCAAAAAATGATAGAAACCACATGAATATATTAATGGATATTGGAAAAAAATGAATCTGACAAATGTTCACATTCATTCATGATAAAAAAAAATAAAAGACCCAAACAAAATTGGCAAAAGGGAAAAGCTGTTGAAATGTGAAAGGACCACAAATAATATCATGCTTAAGAATACAAGTTTGAAAGATTTTACTTTATATTTGATCCAAAAAAAAGACATTAGCTGAAAATGCTACTCAGAATAATCTGTGACTAAGGAAGTAGTGACATTCATATCTCTTTTTGCTAAGATATGTGGAAAATTTTGACAATTCTTTCCAACATATTAGAACTAAAATTTTAATTAAAATTGAGAATACAGTTCTTCTCCCTGGGCATCCTTTATTACCCTCTCTTGAACTTTCTCTTTGATCTCTGACTCACTTCACAAAACTAACTCCACATTTACTTACTATACCAGGCTTCTATCTAAGCTTTCAGGATCAGCAAGGTCATGGTCATGAGGCAGGAGCACTTTAAAGTACAGAAAGGAAGGAAAGAAGAGTTCAGGCAAAATGTGATGGAGACAGGTGGAAGCCCACTTGTAGAAGTTTCAGAACGTTTTTAGAAGTTTATATAACTTGAGTTTGAATAACCTATTAGAAAGGTTTATCCACAGAGATGATTGAGTCTCTCTTGTTCAGCAGCCATTATTTGCCTGTAGCTTTGTAATTTAAGGGTAAGGACATATAAGAACTTCCATCAATTTTGCCATATTATTTGGTAATGTTATTGTGCTAGTATTGTTTAGACTACAATACTGTTAATATTTCATGGGTGTGGTTTCTCTGTCATATATATAATGGGTCATCTCTAAATATATTCATAGAATCATAACGAAATGAACTCATCAGATTGTCTGCTTATGTGTGTGTGTGTGTGTGTGTGTGTGTAGTAACTAAAGAACATATTATAAACTTGAAAAAGAATGGAGGATACAAGAAAAGTCAGACTGGAAGGGAGAAAGTTATGTAAATAATAGTAATATAATACTCATTATGAAATTCTCAAAAATATTTACATAAAATTTAGAAAAGTAGAAAGTATGTACAAGGTTTACTGGGTTAAAACCCAAAGCCAAAATTCAAGGTAGAAATTTTGGAGGCAAGAACTGAAGCAAAAAAGCCTTAAAGGAGTGTTCTTTTTGCTACTTGCTTTTAAAGAAAGAAATAAAATTTAGTTTAACTTCTCATTACACAAGAAAATAACCAAATAGATATTAAGAAAATGCAAATAAAAATTCCAAATAAATTTCATAACTATTAAAGTAGTTATTATTAAAAAGACAGAAAATAAAAAAATCATAGTGGATATGAAAAAAATAAACTCATATATTATCCATTGATGGATGTTATTTACAACATAATGAAGAAGAATATAAAAATACTTTTAAAAGATAGAACTAAATCTATCCCAAGATATGGCCAACCAACCTTTGAGTATATTTCTAAAGGAAATAAAATCAGCCCACCAACAAAATATCATATCTGAATGTTTGCTGATATATTACTCACAAGGTAAGAAATGGAATAACGCTAGACACTCAGTTGATAAATGCATGAGCCAAATTTAAAATATGTAATGAATTGAATGATATATAGTTATGTTAAGTAGTGCATCAAGATCCTCAACATAAGACCTGATTCCATGTATCTCACAGAGAAGAATTTAAGAAATATTCATTGGTAAGGAAATTTGCTTTCTGAATAGAGCTCTGGTAGTGCAGAAATTATATATAAAAAAAAAGACAATTGACAAATGGAACTTCAAAGAACATCAAATGATGTCAATATTTTAGTGAAGGGATTATATAAGAAATGAAAAAATATTATAACCTCTGCATCTAACAGAGGGGTGGTATCTAAGGTATATCAAGTCCTATAAATCTCAGCATCAAGAAAACAAATTGGCCAATTAAAAAGTGCGGTATGGCACTAGATTGTTTTCAAAAGAGGAAGTACAAATTACTGAGGGATAGTTTAAATTATTCAACATCTTTATCCATCAGGTAAATGCCCGTTAAAACTACTTATAGATTTTATGTTACCAGAGTCAAAATGTCTATGCTAAAAATTGCAGCACTTTCTGGTGTGTGTGGGCAATAGGAAACACTCACTCCTGGTGAAAGGGAAAACTGTTATACCCAGTACGGAAATAATTTAGGAGGTTTCTTGTAAAGCTAGAAATATAGCTATATATGATACAAATCTAGCTACGCCACTATTAGGTATATTTTCAAGGCACCAAATATTGTAGGATGGAGATACTTGTCCATCCATACTCACTGGGAGTCTATTCACAAAGCTGGAAATTAGAAAAGGCTTTGATATTCATCAGCTGGTATATGGGTAATGAAAATATGGTACATACACATGATAGAATAGTAAATGGCATTGACAAAAATTAATTCTTAATTTTTCAGAGAAAAAGAATGGATTTGTAAAGGATTACTGAGTGAAATTAGTCCAGAAAGGTAAATACAAATGTTAAATATTTTCTCTCACATGTGAACATCAGATTTTAATCTTTAGACATGTGGGCTTAAATTGAAATACCCATAAAAGGTAAAGGATATGTAAATGACTATGGGGTGTTTGGTTTCAAGGTATAAAATTAATAGAATAGAAACAAAACAAAGAGAATAAAAATAATTATGGAATAGGAAGGGTTAACTATGGTTTATGATGGGAATACAGGGCATAGAAGAGATTTAAGAAACAAACACTAAGGAGGTTTAGTAGAGCCGTGTGCAACCCTCTCTATATAAATCTATTAATTTCAGTGGTGTTACGTAGATGGGGTGGAAGGACAATAACATTTCCAGGCATTATAGGCTACCAAACAAAACTGGGAATGGGTTAATTCTTTTAGAGTAGTTGATCACCGAGTTCCCATTCATTCTAAATATTACATGATATTGTCATTGTTTATAATTAATCCTCAAAATTTGGTGGGAAGGCCTTAATGCAGAAGACACCACATACGTAAGTCATTGTTCATGGAGAAATCAAACTCATAGTTACCTAGAAATGTCAAACCCCCTCATTAGCTGGACTCTGGTATATATGATACTGGTGAAGAAAAGAAATCAACAGTGTTACTCAGATGTGAGACTAACACCATACACTCATGGGTACAATAGCGGCAGGAATGGTACAGGAATGACCAAACTTTCCCATTGGACATATTCCACATGATTATAGAACAGTGAGTTCTAGGGGCTAGGGAGGGATGAGGTCTGAGAGACTTGGCAGCAAACACTAAGGTACATATCAACTCACTAAGTCCTAAGGTCTTCCATTACAGTGTCATTCACAGTCTGTTGGGGTTTTAAAAAAAGAGATAAACAGACTAAAGAGAGGTAATTTTTAGGACACATACACATCAATTACTGTTTAAATAATGATTACAGAAAGTATTCATGATTCCTTCATAAATATGCATGGCAAAATAGCCAAAAAGCCCAATTTAATTAAAGATTTACATGTAAGACACAAAATCACATAATTGTAAAAATAAAATGTAGGGAAATTTCTCTTGAGGAACTTAATTC
This sequence comes from Sigmodon hispidus, assembly GCA_004025045.1. Taxonomy (NCBI): domain Eukaryota; kingdom Metazoa; phylum Chordata; class Mammalia; order Rodentia; family Cricetidae; genus Sigmodon; species Sigmodon hispidus. Next base: position 15,516 of record PVIH01002228.1, read on the forward strand.
AATTAATTATTTTAGATCATTATCTCAATAGCCCAAAGAAGAAAAAGCAAAAATTTGTACACATGAGATTTTATTAGAAAACAGACTCACAGTTTCTGAACATTGAAAAAAATCAATATATGACATAGGCAATCTCCAGATTAGAAGAAATATATGCAAATCATTCATCTGACAAAAATGTAATGCCAAAATATAAAAGAAACTTAGAAAACTCAATACTAAAATCTTAAAATTCAAATTTAAAAGAAGCCAAAGAACCTTAATAGACAATACAAATGGTGAGAAATCAATCCAGAAAGTGTTGTGAGAGCTAACCATAATTCATTGGCATGTGGAAGGAATTTTCTTTTTTGCTTTGCTTTTTTAAGGGATCTTTAAATAAGAAATGCAAACTAAAACCAAAGGACACTGCTACATATCTGTTAGAATAATCATGATCAAAAAGAGAGAGAATAACGATGGTGAGGCTATATAGATAGAGCTTCCCAGTGCATTTTGTGTAGAAATAAATACACATCATGTGGAGTAAAACAAGCTAGGGGAAGAAAGAAAATATGAGTTCACCTATATACAACACCTAAAATTATTTATCTCAAGGAGCTAGAGAATAAAACTGAAAAGTTAAATAGGGATACATTCTGGTGTGCTGTTGCAGAGTACAGTAATTACACAGTACAATAATACAATAAACTTCAAAATACATATGGAAAGACTTTTAATGTTCTTATGTTGATAGACTTATGTTTTATATAGAGGGCATATGCTAACAAAATATGATAAATGAAAATATTTATAAAAATATTATACATTTGATGTTATATCATATATCAATCATTATACATATATATGATTTATATGTATATATCATATATGTAAAATCTGACAAGTCAAAGAGAGGAAAAAATATGTCAGCTTGGTTCTAGGCCATGAGTAGAGGTGGATAAAGGACAGCAACACCACTCTCTTATGTTGTAAATCTTGATGGGGGACAAATTTTATACAAAACAAATTCTGAAACTAAAGCCTTACAATCAGCCTTTTAAATGTACTACTCAGTTCATGTAAGATTCTGGAGAAGTACATAAAAATAGAAATCTGAGGGTTGGCTTTTTATAACTTCTCATGTAGTATCTGTCTATGTTCTTATTAGAACAATCAAATTAATAAAATAGATTATATGAAAATCATTTTATCACAAAGACTAATGAAAAAAGTCTACTAGTGAATTTTAAGGCAAAGAAATATTGAAAAATATTGAAATCAATACAGTAAAGAGATCTATCTCATAAAAATCATTATCAGTCATAACTGCCATAAATGTCCATTGTTACATGCTAATCTGAAAATACTCAAAACATGTGTTAGACAAAACTAGTTTTATTTCAAAAATTCATTTGGGACAAGCATCCAAATCACATTGGCAATTATAAACCATGTACTACACATTTTCTCCACTTGCTGTGGCATTTTCTCTGTAAGAAACATCTCTTGTCTCCTCCTGAGGGTATCGTATAATACAAAAGAATCTCACAGGTAATGTGTGTCAAGAATTGCTTCTTGATTACTGTGTCATGCATCACAGGTCTGCTGTTAAGAGGCTCTGTGCTTCCCTTCAGAGCATCAGCTTTGGAGGGCCTCTATATCAGTCCCCGAAAATGGGATGTCCTGAAAGCTGGCATTTGAATTGTAAACAGAGATGAATACTGCCTTACAAGAATAAGTGTAAGGCACTGCACCAACTTCTCTTTCATGACATTTCTAGGACTTTTCTAACCCTCCACAAATGAAGTCCATGCTGTGTACTTTCAAAGATTAATAGCTCTGCAAAATGTTGTGCATCAGCGAGCTAAAAATTAAATAAAAGTTGAAGCCAAAAGAACCTGCTATTTTATTCTGTGATATAAAGAACAACTACAGGAAGACTGAGTATTGGTCTTGCTTTCTTTTCAACTACCATGGGACAAAACTACTCTCAATATACCAAACACAAATCAAATACATAATCTTTTCCAGCTCTTTAAGTTATATGGGGACTCACTGTGTTGAATGCATTAGGACCACACACACACACACACACACACACACACACACACACACACACACACTGCAAAACAGATCAAACAGTGCTTACGGTACTTTAATCTGTGCACACTGACATCAATATAAAAAGAGAATAAATTTTAGATTATTATAACATATTTACAAACTTCATTTTATTTTTTTGCATTTAGTTATTTATTTTATAATATTGGAAAGCAAACATAGATCTTTATGCATTCTCAGTCAACAGTAAGCCACAGGAAAGCCTATATTTTGATTTGAAATATAGAACTATCTCTTCAGTACTGCTAACTTCTAAGTTTAACTATTACTATTTGGGTTTTATTGTGACAAATTCCTATCCCTATTCCTTCTTTTGATGTTATATTTGTCACCTCCTGATGGGACAATATATTTCCAAATGTAAGTTTCTCTTATATTCCCTGTATTAAATTATACATGATAGGACAACTATAATGAAATCTAAGTCAGTGATAGTTTGAATAAGAATGAGCCTTTTTAAATTCTTTTTACTGTTTTTTTTTGATAAATACAAAATAAAAAAGGAAAAAAAAAGAATGAACCCCCTAGGCTAATATACATGAATGTTTGATACTCAGTTAGTGGATGGTGAAAGAAGGAATAGGAAGTGTGCCCTTATTTGAGGAGGTGTGCCACTGGTAATGGGCTTTGTGCTTTCAAAAGCCAATACCAGTCACCATCTCCATCTTTCTCTGTGCCCATATTGCAACTCTTATGTAAGTTCTCAGGTATTATCTTCTGCTGAGGAGTGATATAAATGTTGGAAGTAGGCAGAGTTGACATTTGTCTAAATAAGGGATATAAGACTACCATGTATGTATTTCAAAGCAATTAATTTATGTTGTGTTGGTTTAACCTCAGTGTGTAAACCTCAGTCCATGCTCTACTGCCATGTCTTACTTTCTATTGTAATGCCCAGCATCATGATGACCATGGACTTACCCTCTGAAACTGTAAACAAGCTCCCCAATTATAGAGGCTTTCTTTTATCAGTTGCTTAAGTTGTAGTGTCTCTCCACAGAAATAAAGCAGGACTAAAACCAAAATAAATATAAGAAAAAAGAAATAGGCAATAGAGAAATTGTCTCCATCATTAACTATTTGTCTTCTATAAAGGGTGATGGCAAAAAAAATCATTAAATAGCTAAGTGTCTTCCATGACTAGGCTAAAGTTGTTTACCATTTTAAATTTAATTATGCTTATGGATGTTTATTTTATGTTTGATTCAAATCATTATTTTATTAATTTTGTCTTTTTCATTCTACTCTAAATAATCCTACACATTGACATTCTCAATAATATAAAAAATATTATTTTATAAAAATAAAAATATTTATAAATATAAAAATATAAAAAGCTAGCATGTAAAACAACTACAATGGTGAAAATTCAAGCTTATGTCATCAAAAAGCACTTACCAGGATACACGTTTATGCCTTCTTTTTAATTTGTGGGCCAAAAGAGAAATAAATATTATTTGTGCAACAGCTACCTCCCTTTCCCAGTGACTGTTCACTATGAATGAAAAAACTCAAACAAAAAGTCTTTAAAATAATTACAAGTAACTTATTCTAGGGCAATAACAAATCTATCTACAAATGTGTTACCTTGACTAAAATGGGGAAAAGCTACAATTTACATTCAAGTTGTATGTACTTTTAAGGGGATGTAAATGTAAATATAGAAAACTAATTGTCACAGTGTATGGGAAGAAAAGATGACCACTGTTTCTTGGGTCTGGGGTTCTGCTGAGGAGTGATATAAATGTTGGAAGTAGGCAGAGTTGACATTTGTCTAAATAAGGGATATAAGACTACCATGTATGTATTTCAAAGCAATTAATTTATGTTGTGTTGGTTTAACCTCAGTGTGTAAAAAAAAAGAAAAAGCAAACTTAAGTTGTGTTACAGGAAATATAATTATTAATATTTAGAATGCTCTGTAACAGTTAAATTGTGAAATGGTATTTACCTTTATTATGGCACATACCAACTTTGAGGGATATTAATTTTAATATGCCTATGTAAGAAGAAAACAATTCTTCAAATATCATATTTTCATAGTTTATTCTGAAGTTATTCATGAATAGTTTTCCTTCTAAATTTTAACAATATATTTTTTACATATACTATATTGGGATTATAAATCCTCTCACCCAGATCTTCCCTACTGTCCTCCACCTAAATCTACACTCTTCCTTTACCTCTCTAATTACTAAAGCAAATGCAAGTGAAACACAATTATAAAATAAAATGAGATAAATATTCAAAAATTAATAAAAAAACAGACAAAATGAACAAGAATACAGAAAAAAGACAAAAAAGCACAATTAGATGGAGCAAGAAATAAAAGTCATCCTCAATGAGGTAACCTAGATCCACAAGGACAAATATAGAATAAAAGTGCCTTATGTGCAGATATTAGTTCTTAAGTTTTCAACAAGCAAGATAAAAATCTGTGTAATCATAGAGGTTAGGTATAGATCAAGGAACAATAAAGAAGGGATGTATCTCCTTGTGAAGGGGTAATAAAATAGGTAGGTCCATGGAAAGTATTCATTGTTGTCTAGTTACTTTGTAATTCTGCTGCTGTGTATAAGCCATGTGTAACATTTTGATAAGATATCTGTAGAAGGTCACAGCCACATCAATTGATGAAAGGAGCAGCAAACAGAAGAAAGGAGAAAAGAGCTTCCAACAAGAGGGCAGATAAATTAATATAGCTAGAGATGGTTGGCAAGTTTCCTTTAGAAAATTAATTTCACTCTTTTTTTTTCTAGGACTTGGAAAGTGAAATAATGTGCTGATATGCTGATTTGCATCAAGTGAAGCATTAAATTTCATGATTTACTTGTTCATGGAAGCAAGGGGAATCAGATGCAGTAGCACAACCAAGAAACAGTATTTGAAGCATATTTAAATATTCCTCTTCAGTAAGCCAAAGGGAAAACTGAAGATTAAGCTTGGTATTTTATTACTATAAATCTTGCCTCCCAGGTTATGACCTTCTTTCTTTCAGTTAAAATGCAGCTCCAAATGTGTCATTGATTTTCTTATAACATATAAATTCATCTGCACATAAACCAATAGGCAAATGGAATTATATTTCTAAAATTAGATCTGGTTCTCTCGGTTTAGTTGTTAGAATCCTATTACCGGTTCTTTCCTGCCAAACACATTACCCAAGCAGTAGAGTTCATGATGCTTAGAAAAAATTATGCCAAAATGTGTTTGTCTTCATTTTGGAATATTATTGCTTTAAGCATCATTAAATATTTGCTGTTGATGGAATCCATTTGCTTTACTGGCAATATTTCCTAGTGATTTACAGTTTGTACTATTTCCTGTACAGTTTCTAAAAGAAGTATAATTGAATTATTAATAACACAGGGTTTATTTTTCTGAATACAACTATGTCTTATGTCTGCTATAATTTGGTTGTCTTCCTAGACCTCACATATTCTCCATGTTCCTTTGTTGGTAAGTACAAGTACCTTAAATGGGGAGAGCAGATAGGGGGTAATGGGACTTGGGGCTTCCAGAAAGTAACTTTTATGCAGCTTTCTTAGTTCTCATGAGAAGGATCTTCTATATTACTCCTGGTTTTATATAGAACTACTGACATTTATAAGCCTCAGATAATTCAGCCCAGCAAGGGGCCCTTCTTGAGCCTGCACTATACTACATGTACTTTGAATCTGCAGAAGTAAAACCTAAATCACCATCATAGGCTTATGTAGGCCATTCAATGACTGTGAAGACCTGGTTGCTTCAGTACTCTTAGATTTGCAAAGGATGCACCTCTGACATGTATCTTATTCTCAAATAAGTAAGCAAGCATAGTGAGACAATGCAGTTCTTTCATGATCTGGTTAATAAGTTCTATGCTACTTCAATTCTTTTAAAATTTATTTACTGCACAGTCATTGATTAGTCTAGCATAATGACAATAAAATCTATTACAATCAGTTCTGACCTAATAATATTTCAAATATGAGAAACTGACAAAATCAGTAAAAGCTCATTTAAATGGTGTATTATTGCAGTATGTCATCTAAAAATTCTAATAAAATACAGAAGTGAATATTAGATGAAATCATGAGAAAGATTTCAGGAACATTCAGAAATGATGTCAATAAAATTATGCAATTATGAATACTTAGGCAGCAGTCAGACCTAAAACTTACAGTGTAGTAAAAGATAATAAACATAAATAGCACTGAGAAAAAATGAAGGGCAAGTCTAAAAATGACAGCCTTTTTTTAATCTATTAAAATGTTTTATAAAGAACTTAAGTAGGATTACAAAAAAAAAAACAAATAAACAAAATTGACCAGTACAAATGTATAGAATACATCTCAGTGAATTTTTCTAGTTAGATTAGCCAATCTGAAGCTCTGGAAATTTACAATGGGCTTCATACTTTCCCAGTAAACTATGCTTTATGCACTTCTTATCTAAAACCTATGACAAGTAAAATTAGAAACACTATTAAGATTATTTATTATTAACCCTTTATTATTCAAGTAACTATTATTTACAACTTTTCATTAAAATTAATATTTATTAACCTTTCATGTTTTCCTTTCTATATACTATAGTACATTCACATGTATGTTTATTTCCATGAGTTTATACATACATATATTAGAAGTATTATGTTCTAGAATCTGCATATGATAAAAATGTTTAGAGTGTTTTTTGAGATTTACTTTTGTTAATATTACAGATTCTAAGTTTAAAATAAATTTAGTAAGTGATTGCCTGTGCCAATTCATAGAAATATATTTCCCACTTTCTTTTCTATCAAGTTTAAAGTGGCTGGGTATATGTTGAGGTCTTTGATCCACTTGGATTTGAGTTTTGTGCAGGGTGACAGGCTCAGATCTATTTGCATTTTTCTACACACAACCATCCAGCTATGCCAACACCATTTGTGAAAGATACTATCTTTTTTCCATTGAATATTTTGGGCCTCATTGTCGAAGATCAGGTGTTCATAGGTTTCTGGGTTACTGTCTGAATCCTCAATTCTATTCCATTGATCCACAAGTCTGTTTTTATGCCAGTACCAGGCTGTTTTTATTACTGTAGCTGTATAGTATAACTTGAAGTCAGGGATGGTGATGCCTCCTGAGGTTCTTTTGTTGAGCAAAACAGTTTTGGCAATCCTGGCTTTCTGTTATTCCAAATGAAATTGAGTATTGTTCTTTCAAGGTCCAAAAAATATTGTGTTGGGATTTTGATGGGCAGTGCATTGAATCTGTAGATTGCCTTTGGTAGAATTGCCATTTTTACTATGTTGATCCTACCTATCCAGGAACATGGGAGAGCTTTTCATTTTCTGATATCTTCAATTTCTTTTTTCAGTGATTTAAAATTTTTGTCCAATAGATCTGTTACTTGTTTGGTTATAGTTACTCTAAGGTATTTAATACTATTTGCAGCTATTATGAAGGGTAATGTTTTCCTTATTTCTTTTTCAGTCATACTATGTTTAGTGTATAGTAGGGCTACTGATTTCTTTGAGTTAATCTTGTATCCTGCTACCTTGCTGAAGGTGTTTATCAGCCGTAGAAGTTCCTTGGAAGGATTTTGTGGGTCATTTATGTATACAATCATATCATCTTCAAACAGAGATACTTTCACTTCTTCTTTTCCAATTTGTATGCCCTTAATCTCTTTTCGTTCCCTTATTGCTTTAGCTAAAACTTCGAGAACTATATTGAATAGATAAGGGGAGAGACGACATCCTTGTCTAGTTCTTGATATTAGTGGGATTGCTTTGAATTTTTCTCCATTAAGTTTGATGCTGGCTGTGGGCTTCTTGTAAATTGCCTTTATTATATTTTGTTATTCTCCCTGTATTCCTGATTTCTCCAGGGCTTTTATCATAAAGGAGTGTTGGATTTTGTCAAAGACTTTTTCAGTATCTAAGGATATGATCATGTGGTTTGTTCCTTTAGTTTGTTTATATGATGGATAATGTTTACAGTTTTTCGTATGTTAAACCAGCCCTGCATTTCTGGTATGAAGCCTACTTCATCGTAGTGGATGATATTTTTTATTTATTGTTGAATACGGTTTGCTAAATTTTTATTGAAATTTTAGCATCAATATTCATGAGGGAAATTGGTCTGTAATTCTCCTTCTTTGTTGTGTCATTGAGTGGCTTGGGTATTAGGGTAATTGTGGCCTCATAAAAGGAGTTTGCCAATCTTCCTTCAGTTTCTACTGTGTGAAATAGTTAGAGGAGTAATATAACACCAGTAGCACAGACATTAAAATCAACAATCAATAAGTGGGTTCTCCTGAAGATGAGAAGCTTCTGTAAAGTCAAGTCCACTGTCAAAAGGACAAAATGACAGCCTACAATGGGAAAAGATTTTTCACCAACCCTACAAGTGATAGAGGACTGATCTCTAAGATATATATATATATATATATATATATATATATATATATATATAAAGAACTCATGATTCTACAGCTCAAAACCTTGAATAACCCAATTAAAAAATGGGGTTCAGATATAAAACGGGAATTCTCAGCAGAAGAATTATGAATGGCTGAAAGGCACCTGAAAAAGTGTTCATCATCTTTAGCCATCAGAGAAATGCAAATCAAAACAATTTTGAGATACCACCTGACACCTGTTATATTGGCTAAGATAAAGACACATATGACAGCCTATGCTGGAGAGGATGAGGAGCCAGGGGAACACTCCTCCATTGTTGGTGGGAGTGTAAACTTTTTCAATCACTCTAGAATGCAGTATGGCAGTTTCTCAGAAAACTGAGAGTCAATCTCCCCAATGACCTAGCAATACCACTTCTGGGTGTATACCCTAAAGACGCACATTCACACTCCAAATGCATTAGCTCAACTATGTTCAGAGCAGCATTATTTGTAATAGCAAGATCCTGAAAACAACCTAGATTCCCCTCAACTAAAGAATGGATTAACAAACTGTGGTACATCTATCTACACAGTGGAGTACTACTCAGCAGCAAGAAAAAAATGATATCCTAAAATTTGCAGGCTAATGGATGGATTTGGAGAATATCCTCTTGAGCGAGGTATCACAAACCCAGAAAGATAAGCAGAGGATGTACTCACTCATTAGTGGACTCTAAACAAACAAATAAACAAGAAAAAAAAACAAAGCATGCCCAAGCTGCAAACTACAACCAGTGAACAGCTTGGGATCAGCAACACCTTGGACTGATTCCTTGGATCCCACTCCCCCTAGAGGAACACCTGACTCAGTCTTGAGGTTAGGGGAAGAAAACTGGATCTGCCAGGAGTGGAGGTTGATCTAAGCAATTTTGGGACAGTGGGACCTTGGGACTGCCTGCTGCCTGCCCAGAGTTAGGTGGGGGCGAGGGGATGGGGAATTATGGAGAAGAGAGAATTATGTGATGTAGAGGGAGGGAGAAGGGACCTTGAATAAGAATATACAAGAATCAAAAGTGTGACTTCTTTGTTCATAATAATAAAAAATATATAAAATAAAATAAAACAACTTTAGTCAAGAAAAATTTAAAACTTTAAATTTAGTACTGTCAGTTAATATAGTCAATTTAAGAAACTTCTGGGAAATTTTACTCTTCTTTTCTCAGAAATCCTGATATACAATGTGGCAATGTAAGCATGATCCATCAGGAGTAGGGAGGGTAGATAAGCTGCAGTTGTGTCTTATATTGAAGACACTGGGGTCCTAAATAGTTTTGTCCAGTGAATCTAGGGAGATAACTAGTACTTCTGTCATCAAAGACAAAACATTCATACACAGTCAATGAAATGCAATAGGAACATAAAGGATCACATTTCATGTATTTTAGAATTTGAAAACCTGCTTCCTGGGAGAGACAATGAGTATGAAGTATGCCCTTACAATCTTTTTTCTGGATGTCTTAGGTTTTCATTGCTATGCTAAAACATGATGATCCAAAATAACTTGTGAAGAAAGGATTTATTCCAGCATATAGTTGTAATCCCTCCTTCAGGGTAGTCAGGCAGGAACTCAAGGCAGGAACAGAAACAAAACCATGGAAGAGAGCAGTCTTCTAAGCTTGCTTTAACATGGCACCCAGGACTACCTGCCTAGGAGTACCTCCCCTCACATTGATCTGGGTTCTCTAACACCAATCAGTAGTCAAGAAAATTCCCACAAGCTTGGCTACTAGCTGATATTATGACAGTGTTTTTTTAATTGAGAATCCTGCCTCTCAGATGACTCCAACATGTGTCAAGTTGATGAAAGAAAACTAGCCTACACACTGAGTCTCAGTTTATTATCTGTTTACCAGGTATAATTAATGATTCGGCTTAATTAAGGGATTTTTATTTTTAAATTGCCATTGATTGACATTTAAATTACATGAAAAATTGTTTTTCTACATAATTGAATACAGTGTAAAACATACCATGGAGTCTGAGACAAGACAGATGAGAAAATTTTTACACTATTTTTATTTGGTTAAATTGAGGCTGTAATGGGAAGATAGCATAGAGGAGGAGATATTGGTAGATATAATTAACAATAAAATCTATTTTAAAAGTAATACATACACCTGTTATAGAAGGTTACATACACACATATACAGAGACACATTCATATATGTTTAAATTGAGTAACTCTACAGTTAGCACATTTTTTAAAAGATTATTAAAGAAACAGGTTACATTTTTAAGATTCAGCAACCAGTGAGGTCCCATAGATGCCTCAAATCTTATAGGCTATTAATAAAGTTATTTGTTACCCTCTAATACTTGATACTAAGACCCTACTGCAGAAGTTCCAACATAGTTGCGTTATTAAGATGAAGATGAAAAGCTTATAGTGACATGTAATTCCTATCTCTACTAGATAGTTTTTGCAGTAGTAAAAGGTACTATGCCTGCAACTGGAAAGTTATCAACAGTCTTACCCATCTATGAATTATATAACCAATAATAATTAATACAGAGAATACATGCCTACTTGTGCAATATTGGCACAAATGCCATAGGAGTAACCAATCACTATTTTGAAATAACCACTGCTCTGGGACATGAAAAACATATCAAACACTATTGTTAGGTCAAGAACTTATAACTAAACACATCAAAGATGCAAGTGAGAAATATGCTACAATGATTCTAAGAAGCTGACATAATATAAAATCATTCCCAATGACTTGTTATTGCTGAATGCACAAGTAACAGAGGTTCAGAGTCAAATGTGGAGATGAGATCATGACAGGTGAGGCCTAAGAATTTTTTTAAAAAAAATTTATTTCAACGTCCTGAGAAAAGAATATTATTATATTTTTTGAAAAAAAGAATGCATTATGTACAAATTTATTGTCAATACTATTCTTATATTTCTCCAAATAAAAAGTATGTATTACAGTGAACACAACAAGCAGCTACATCAAGTAAATCTCTCTCTACCAGTCCTCTAAGACTCTCTTCGTGTCTTCCGAACCTCTAAGGATAGGATTTGCAGCTCTAGCAGAAAGTAAGAGTCCAGTCTTTAGACTACACAAAATGCTAGATGTGCATCTAAAGCAGACAGCTCTTGAACATCTGGAGAATCTTTCAATTTGGAATATATCTTGCTGATATATTAGAAATGAGTAAAATTTTATATTAGTTATTATAAAGAATTTTATTTTTACACCATGAACAGTAGTTCTATTAATTCTTTGCATGTAAATTAAATGGAAAACAATATACACCTACATGTAATCACATGATTGAGGAATTGGAATGGGAGCTGTTTTGAAATTGCATTAATATTGGTAAGCAACATGGAATGATAAAGGATTTTCATCATTTCATAGGCAAGAAATAATTAGAAAGTCGTCATCAAAACTTATAGCTATTATGCTTATGTCCTGTGGGTGCTTAGAGTATTGTTGAGACTGTAGCATAAATACACATTTAACACCTTTATAAAAGCATTTAGTGATCTCAAGTAATATTTAAAACAATGATTTCTAAATCAGGTTACATTCTATCTTGTACTACTACTTTTACTCTAATAAAATCATTAAAAGTGTGCATAATAATGAAATTGGGAACTGGAAATACAGACTTTAATACTGGACATTGACTCAGGATAGGATTATATGCAGCTTTTGGAACATTGTATATGCCTTCAGTAGTTTCTAAACTGGGTGAGTGTTATTCATGTTAAGTTTTAAAATACATATAATTTCGCTCACTGTTCTCTGTATACAGAACAATTATAAATCCAAATACTAAAACATTCCTATTAAAAAATGGCACAGAAAGTTTTCTGAAATAAATTTATGTGATATGTGAAAACAAATTATTTTACAACACTCAAGTTTACACTGTTATGATGTAATTGCAATATAATTTAAGAACTTAGCTGCTTCCAAAAATGCCATGGTCATGTTTGCTTTGTTTGAATACCTTGACTATTCAATAGCTTTATATGCAAGGACCTTTGATAAAGGCATGCTGTATCATAAGAAAGAGGTATTTACTAGAACTTAGTTGCAACTTGAAATTTTAAGACTTACATTAACATGTTAGTGTTTCATGATGCTCATGAAATTGGAACTCCACCCTCCCACCTCTGCCCTTTTTCTAGGATAAGTACTGATCTCCAAAGATCTTACTTGGCAGGTGAATGATAAGACAGAGGTTTTAGTTAGTTTCAACACACAGTATAGACATCTGAAACATTTGTTCAGAAAAGCCTACAACTCACATTGGCCCCAAGCCTATAGTAGAATCATAGGCTTGCCATGCAGATGTCCTGGGAAAGCAGTCAGACAGAACCTACCCAAACTTTTACTGCCACAAAGGAAGCCAACTGGCTTTATTTGGGCTCACCTTTATAGCCAGGCCCTGGTGTGACATTCAGGTACTGGCAGGTATGTATCCCATCAATTACTCAACACTGTATGGTAACTCTATATAACTCACAGAGCCTGATGAGTGTCATAGCTCTACAACTGTGTTGCTCATCATGCTAAGAGTTGCCAGAAACCCACCTGCATAAACAAAACAAAAACAAAAAGAACCCTGGCAATTGGCTGCAACCTAGAACAGGACACTGGCAATACTGTTAACAGCTGAGAAGCTATAATGACACACTAAAGCCCCACCTGGACCAAAAGTCCACATAGTCTATATAGCCATAGAATATATCACTAAAATATTCTTTAGTAAAATAACCCAGCATAAATAATTACTCTTCCCTTTCTTCGACTGGATTCTTGGAGCTTGGCCTTGTACTTAGATATGAAACTCTGCATTTGCTTCCATTAGTCACTGATGAAGGCTCTATGATGACAGTTAATGCATTCACTAATCTGATTACCAGAGTATGTCAACTCAAGTACCCTCTCCACTATTTCTGGTAGTTTAACCTGGGATCATAATTGTGTATTCCTGGGAACTCCCCTAACACCAGGTTTCTCCCTAAATCCACAATGTCTCCTTCTATCAAGATGTCTCTTTCATTGCTCTCACAATCTGTTCCTGTTCCAGCTCAACCATTCTTCCTCCTTCTATTTCCCACCTCCTCCTCAGTTTTCTCAGGAGATCTCATCTATTCTACTTTCCAAAAAAAGCTCCATGTATCCTTTTTAGGGTCCTCCCTGACGAAGATATCTAAAGAGACAACTGAACCAAGCTAGTTAGAACTCATGAACTTTAAACCAACAGCTATGGAGTTTACATGGGACTGGACTAGGTCCTCTGCATACAGAAGACAGTTTACAGCTTGGTTTGTTTAAGGATACTTTGACAGGGGGATCAGGATATATCCCTGGGGCATGAGCTTGCTTTTAGGGATTTCATTATCTATGATGGAACAACTTGTATAGCCTTGATATAGGGGGAATATCTTAAATGTGACTCACTTGAATATACCAGGGCTTGCTGACTCCCCATGAGGCCTTACTTTTTCAGAGGAGATGATAGAGGGTGGGTTGGGGAAAGAAGGCTGGAGGGAAACAGGGGGAAGAATAAGAGAGGATCTGGTTGCTATGTAAAATGAATTTAGAAAAAGAAAAAAAGCATGAAATTTGTAAAGGATCCATCAGAGCCATAATTGCCAATACAGAAGCACAATGTGTCTCAGAGACAATAAAACAGTGGATCCCAAACACATGGAAAAAGAAGAGTTGTTCAAAATAATAATTTAAACACTTAATGAGATACAAGACCATGTCATAAACCATGTCATAGGTTTTGCCTGGAAGTCAGAAGAAAATAAAATGGGACCACAGAAAATACAGTGACCGACATTCCTATTGCTATTCAGGTTCTTTGAGCTTCCACTTCACATATTCATTGTATTCACCATACATCATGATAACCAGTTCCAAAGGCTTTTTGTTGCTATTTCAACATATAAAAATATAAGAAACATGAATGTGTGTTTATAGTAGTCCATGTTGCAACAGATCTAAGTCCATCATGTAGAGAGGATGCAACAGAAAGTAGTATTTGTCATCACAAAATGAAACATAGGACAATGCCTGTAAGAAGGGTTCCTTTACTCTATGTAAATGTATCCAGATCCAGTTCTATGGATAGTCCACACTACTTGACTAATCTTCTCTAGAAATATCTTCACAGATGGAATTAGACGTATCCTTTACTAATCTCCTAGCCCTTATTAACATAACCAAGTGTGCAGTATTGAATATCAAGTCAGATATAATGGGACATCATTAGGAAAAACATAATTCCTAACAGTAACTTTATAGTCCAAGAAAAGCTGAGCTAAAATTATAAAATTATACAAGAAAGAAAAAAACAGAAAACAAAATTATATCAAACAGATGTTGTAATAGGTTTCTGGGCTGGACTGTTCCAGTTAGCCCAGAGGTTTGACCAACAGTCCAGCAGTCCTGTGGTCAGACAGAAACATAAAGAAACATTCATTAATTTTATTCTGATCAGCATAGGGCCCAGGCATATAACTTGCTAGCTCTTTAGTCCTTTTTTATGAATAAAGTCATATTTTTTATTCCATATATACCCTCGCTCAAACTCCCTTCCTCTCCCACCCCTTCCAGTCACTCTTTAGTCTGAAACTAGGCCATCTTGTTTAGCTCTTGTTCAGCTCTGTACCTTTTCTCAGAGCAGCAATTCAACTTCTTTCCTCTGTGTCATCTCCCAGAATTTCTACATGTTCTGGTTGCTCTGCTATACTATGAGATTTTCCCAGGCTTGTAGCTCTGCCCACACTTCCTGTCTGCCTTCATCCAATCAGCATTTTATTAAACACATAGATGTGCTTTATAATGAATGTTATAGAAATGCTCTCCAAGTCAATTTACTTAGCACAATGACATGGGCAATGTTTGCACTGCTGATGAAATACAGCAAGAAACATTAAAAGTTCATTGGTAAAGCAGCTATTCAAGTGTGAAAGATAAATCACACCAGAACATTACACAAAGTCATAAAACAACACAGAAAAAAATAAAAAGAGAGGAAAAAGTTAAAACAATGGAAAATTTTATAATGAAATATTTCTAACCAAAACTAACCTATAGTATAAGTAAAATAAAATTCATAATTAAAAAACTAGGAAATACCTAATAGGCTTTAAAATATCAGATGCAATGATTTGCTGCTAACTGGAAACTAATTTTATGTATTAGATGTATATAAACTTTGTTCCAATGGACAACAGCTGTCATCATATTGAGAAGCAAACTAAAGAGGTGCCATTGATCTCCAATAAAATGGACTGAGTTTCATGATTTTAGAAAAGAAAATATCACTAGAAAAGGTAAAATAATCTAAAAAGAAGGATAATGAAAAAATATTATATAAAGCAGCAAGTAATAAGTTTGAGAGCAGGAATAGTCTTTAGTCCAACAATCATTAGGAACTTACATTCTATTTTCATTAATAGAGCAAAAGCAATTGTACAAGAAACATCTGAGTTATGTTTTACTAAACAACACAAATGAACATGTAGTTTTTACAAAACATTCAGCAATAATCTAAGATTTTATAGTGTCATCAGAATATAGAATATTTTCCATGATAGATGACATGTCATTGGGCATAGAAAAAATTAATAAAACCATAGCCTTTGTTTTACAAGATCACAATAAAATAAGATTAGAAATAAATTCAAGAAATGCATAAAGTATTCCCTGAAAGTAAATCAATGACTAATTAATTTATTTAATGAAGAAAAATATGGAAGGAACAATACAGCCTGTGTGATGCAACAGGAGTAGTTTAAAAAAAATAGTTTGCTCATATGTCTTCAACTTTAGTGTCAAAGCAAGCATCAATGTGGTTTGACATATTGGTTGTGCACCTTGACAATCTGGGATTTTTCTTTTTTTTTGTTTTCTCTTTATTATACCTTTCTTGGTCTCCAAACAATTCTAAGGATATCTTTCCTTGTGATCATTAGCTGTTCCTCTCCCAGTAGCTCCAAATACCTTCTATTACAAGTAATATTCAAACATATGACTTTGTATATCAACTTTAGTTCGTGTTAAGACCCATAAGTCAATTACTATGGCAAAGAGGATGTAGATATTATATGTATCTTCTTCTGTTAGCATACATAAAATATTAGTGAGTCAAGACATGAGATGGAAAGAAATCTGGTTTCTTTTTATAAGACAAAGGAACAATTAGTTTGGGTAGTTGTGTGCAATAAAGAAAATTTCACTGTAAAATAAAAGAATTTTAGATGAAAAACTTAATGATGAAATTCAAGGAACTATAAAAGCAAGGTGTATCTTAACTAATAGAAGAAAGAATAAAAAATTAGAGTAGATAGACATGAAAGAGGTTCTAAAAGCATTGCAAATTATCATTGGTGTGTCAGAAAAGATCAATAAAAATAAAAAAGTAGACAACTTTAACCACCTAGCTAAAATTAAATTAAACTCAAATGAATAAATTGATCAACAAGGAGACAGCATAACAAGTAACACACAAAAAAATACTAAGAAATAGTGGGGGATTTATAATATAACATATATATAAAATATATAGCATATATATAAAATATATAGCTCCAACTATTAGTAATGGTTGTATGGCAAATACCAATAGCAATAAAAATGGACAATTTCTCAAAATACATATTCTAGAAAAATTTAAGTCACATGGACAAAGAAATTTTAACTAAGTAAAAATGTAAATTCAACTGATTCAACAGTAAACAGTTTCCAAACAAAGAAAGCCCAAATTTTGCTGGTTTCAGTATTGAATTTCATCAAATTCTGAGACAACCTAGAAACAAATTTACTTAAACTACTGAAAACTCAGTATTGAGAGTCATATTACCCTTTCAAAATTGTTTTCAAGAGACTGGAATTACCAATATACCACACTTTCTTAAATGGAGGGAGAGAGGCAGATAGATAAAGATAAAACTATACATTGTAAAAATTCTCAGTAAATTATTAACAAATTGAATCCAATAAAACCTAAACAATACTTATACAAGTGATCACCTGAAATTTATCCCAAGAATTTAATAGCAGCTCAAAAGGGTAAAATAAAAAATGTATTGTAGCAATATATGTCAAAAACAATGTGATCATCTCAATAAATGTACAAAACTAAGCTGAGTAGGGATGCATATTTGACAAAGCACAGGCTAAGTATAAAAAAGCAAAAATATTTTCTCTTACATAAAGCTCAACAAAAATGCCTTTACTTTTGTTGTTGTTGCTCAATATAGTGTAGGAAAATGTAGAAAAATAAAGCAATAATAAGTGGAAGGGGAATACATTCCAGATAAAATGCCAAAATCAAATTATTTTTAAGCAACATTATCTTATACATAAACAGATCAACAAACACAAACTTTCCTTCTCTTGAACACATCCTTGCATACATACAGACACACAAATGGTTAAAAAGGTATTTAAAATATTGTAAATTTGAAAAATAGAAATATATATTAAAAATTAATTGCTCATTTATATATTATAGAAATGCTAAGAAAAAATAAGAAGAGATAAACCTATCCCACATGAAATAGTTGCACAAAGCAAGAAAAGTGTCTTAGACATTATGTGATTTCTGCAATAAAATTTTTAAAATATTGAAAGGAAATCCAAGAGAATATACCCCAAAATAGTTAAATATTTGATCATCAAGAATTGGGAGAATTAATATTTTAAAAACTCAATATTCTCTATCTGTTGCAAAGGGAGGTTTCCATGATAAAATTGTAAAGACTACACTTAATTTGTGGATATAAGGACCAATATTTCAAGTGTTGTTCAAAATTGTGCATGTTCTCCAACAAGGTCCATGCCTTCACTACCATTGAGAATGTAGTTAAGTTTTCAGTACTGGGCATGATTTCTCTCTTGTTGAGCAGGTCTTAAAATTGTCTTCATTAGAGTTGGTGAAAATTTTTTCCCATTCTGTGTGCTGTTGTTTTGTCTTATTGACTGTGTCCTTGGCTTTACGGAAGCTTCTCAGTTTCAGAAGGTCCCACTTATTGATTGTTATTCTTAGTGTCTGTGCTACTAGTGTTATATTTAGGAAGTGGTCACCTATGTCAATGCTCAGGGGATATTTCCCCCTTTCGTTTCTATCAAGCTCACTGTGGCTAGGTTTATGTTGACGTCTTTGATCTACTTGGATTTGAGTTTTGTACAGGGTGATTGGTTTGTATCTATTTGCATTTTTCTACACAATGCCATCCAGCTATGCCAACACCATTTGTTAAATATAGTATCCTTTTCCATTGAACATTTTGGACCACTTTGTCCAAGATCAGGTGTTCATAGGTTTTTGAGTTAATGTTACGATCTTCAGTTCGATTCCATTGATCCACAAGTCTGTTTTTATGCCATGTACATTTTCTCTTATGCTTAAAGAACTTCTATATGAATAGGATTTTATAGATCAGAGCACTTAAATTCTCATCCCCAATGTGTACTTGGTTGGTATGTTAATTTCAGTATAAAACACTCATAATTTTAGTGTCCACAATGCAGTCTCCTCTATCCAGTGAAAAAAGAAGAAATTATAATCAGCAGAATGTCATAGAAATAAATGTGGGTTTTGAAATATCAGTAGTAGCTCACCTAGTTCTAACTGGTACTCTGTTAAGCTAAGGAGAAAATATTTGTGGTCTATATGTAGAAAATAACTGCTTTTCAAGATAATATTATAATTGATTGTTTGGAAATTTCACATCATACACCCATATTACAGTCTCTTTCTTAGTTTTTCTAGGCTTGTACCCCCCACCCTTGTGTTCTATCCCTTCCAAGAAGAAGAAGGAAAACAAAAAGAAAGAGAAAAAGAAGAAATTCAATTTATGTTGCACATGTCTTCACTAGAGCATCATCAATCTCCCAATGGTCAATCCCTAAAAAATTGGGTACTCCTAATAAAAGCGCTGGGTTGCTTTCTAATAAATGGCATTCTCTTGATACACACAGACACACACACACACACACACACACACACACACACACACACAAAACAAAACAAAACAAAACACAAAACTGGGAACTTCCCCACCTGCACCCCCACCATAATCCATAATTTGTGGGGAGCTATACTCAATATCATTATCACATGTTTTTAAATTATTCTCTTCCATCAATTCTTATCTATGGTGTTACTTGTGGAGGATATAGAGGTGGGATAAGAGTTGTTACAGAAGCCTTTTATGTTCTTCTATATCAACTGTGAATCTGAAATCATTGATATCACTTCAATAAAAAATAATCCATTTATATTCAGTGTGAGCATGGGCCATGGACTTCCACATCTATAAAGAGCCCAAACCACAGACATCTACATAGTGTTCAGAGTTAGGAATGCCATGGATATCAGCATGGTCCCCAGTGACAGCACAGACCATGGCCATCAGCAAAGCCCTCTGCTGCAGTACAGGACACAGCCACTTCCCTAGACTTTGGCTAAATCACAGACCAAGGACTTCAACATGGCCAAGGACTACATGGTCAGGAACACCAGTATGGTCTCCAGATGCAAGCCAGCCCATAGACATAACCTGACATTAAATGGCTTTACAGACAATTCACATTAACATGGCCCTGTGTGGCAGCATGAGCAATGGACATTAACAAAGCTTCAGGTGGCAGTGAAAACCATTTATGCTTATAAAACCTAAGGTACAATGACTTGAAGCCAAAATTGTATATCTGATTTTTCTATATAAAATAATAAAATATTAGTGAAGTGTGAAAAAAAGCAGTTGTACATTGACTTTATACAGCACTTAGTATCCAGCACAGGGCTATGTAGCTCAGGCATTATTTGACATGATTGCTTAGACAGGCATGCTATCCCCATTTTTATATATGTTCATGAGCTTTCTCAACTTTATCAGTCAGTCAAAAATTTCCTTGGCCCATTTCCCTATGGAAGAATACCTTGTTCAACTTTGAGTGTGAGGGGAGGGTAGATGGGGGTTAGTCCTGCTTCAGTCTAATATGCCAACATTTGTTGAACCCCCTAGGATGGTTTATTCTCCCTGAGGAATCGATGAGGAGTGAGGAGGGGGAAAGCTGAGAGGTGAGCAGAAAGAAGGGAGGGATGACTCACTGTGTTTATCATATAAAAGTGGAGGATATCAGAAAATGGAAAGCTCTCCCATGTTCCTGGAAGGTAGGATCAATATAGTAGAAATGGCAATGTTACCAAAAGCTATATACAGATTCAATGTACTTCCCGTAAAAATCCCAGCACAATAATTGACAGAACAATAATTAACTTCATTTAGAATAACAGGAAAGCCAGGATTGCCAAAACAATTTTGTGCAACAAAAGAACCTCAGGAGACATCACCATCCTAGACTTTAAGTTATACTATAGAGCTACAGTAATAAAAACAGCCTGGTACTGGCATAAAAACTGGCTTGTGAATCAATAGATCGAATTGAAGATCGTGACAATAACTCAAAAACCTGTGAACACCTGATCTTTGACAAAGAACCCCAAAATATTTAGTGGAAAAAAATAGATATTATCTTTAACAAATGGTGTTGGCATAGCTGGATGGTAGTGTGTAGAAAAATGCAAATAGATACAAACCAATCACCCTGCATGATGCTCAAATCCAATTAGATCAATGACCTCAACATAAAACCAGCCACAATGAACCTGATAGAAAAGAAAGTGGGAAATATCCTCCAACACATTGGCACAGGTGACTGCTTCCTAAACATAACACCAGTAGCACAGACACTAAGAGCAGCAATCAATAACTGGGACCTCCTGAAACTGAGAAGCTTCTGTAAGGCCAAGGACATAGTCAATAAGACAAAACAATAGCATAAGAATTGGAAAAGATTTTTACTAATCCTACAAATGACAGAGGACTGATCTCTAAAATATATAGAGAACTCAAGAAACTAGAGCCCAAAACATTGAATAACCCAATCAAAAAATGGGGTTCAGAACTAAAAAGGGAATTCTCAGCAGAAGAATTAAAAATGGCTGAGAGGCACTTAGAAAAATGCTCAACATCTTTATCCATCAGAGAAATGCAAATAAAAACAAAGTTGAGATACCACCTGACACCTATCAGTTTGGCTAAGATAAAAGATACAGATCACAGCCTATGCTGGAGAGGACACAGAGCAAGGGGAACACTCCTCCATTGTTGGTCGGAGTGTAAGCTTGTTCAGCCACTCTGGAATGCAGTATGGTTTCTCAGAAAACTGGGAATCAAACTCCCCAAGGATCCAGCAATTCCACTACTGGGCATGTATCCTAAATACACACATTCGCACTCCAATGACATTAGCTCAACTATGTTCTTAGTGGCATTATTCATAATAGCATGAACCTGGAAACAACCTAGATTCCCTTCAACTGAAGAATGGATTAATTGAAGAATGTGGTACATCTACACAATAAGTACTACTCAGCATTAAGAAAAAAATGATATCCTAAAATTTGCAGGCAAATGGATGGATTTGGAGAATATCCTCCTGAGAAAGGTATCACAACCCCCCCCCAAAAAAAAATAAGTAGGGGATGTACTCACTCATTGCTGAACTTAAACAAAAAGCAAGGCATGTCCAAGATTCAAACTACAACCACTGAACACCTTGGGATCTGAGGCACCTTGGACTGGCAGCTTGGAGTCCATTCCCCGCAGAGGAACACCTGGCCCAGTCTTGATATTGGGGTGAGGAAAGTGGTTCTGCCTGGAGTGGATGCTGAACTAAGCCACCTTGGGACGTTGGGACCTACCGCCCTTGCTGGGGAGGAGATAAGTACATGGGGTGTTGGGAATAGAAGTGTATGACTGCAAGCAGCTGGAGGGGCCGAGGGATCTGACCAAGGGGATACCTGGATAGAGAATAAGACCTTATTCATAATATTAATTTAAAAAATTGTCTTCATTAGGAAAACGAAACCAAGTAGTTATCCAGGCATAAATAATCAGCCCTAAATACATGCAGCTAACATTATATAGACTGAGAAGACTATATTTAGAAATCATGCATATACATACATATGCACGCACACATACACACACACACACACACATATACACACACACTCATATATATATATATATATATATATATATGCAAGCAACAACAATTAATAAAAGACGTCGTGTATTTAAAGATAACAAGGAGGAGCCCATATGAGTTTTTTGGAGGAAGAAAAATGAAGGGAGAAATTTGGAGATGTTTTTTGTATTTTCAAAAATACAATTAATAACATTTATACTATCTCATCCTCCCCCCAAAAAGCACTAAATTTCAGACACCTGTAGGTTTAATGCAATTCATTTTACAAAAAAATAAAATTATTTAAAGAAATGAATACCCATACCATTATTAGAAGATATGAAAGATCACAAATAAGACAAATTTAATGACTCTTCTTGGTAATTTGAACACTTAAAAGGTGTTGACATAAGAATCAAAGTCAGCCTTGGCTACAAAGCTAGTTAGAAACTAGCCTGATCCTTGTGTACTGTAGTATTTCACTGCAGGGTGGGCTTTGAGGTTTCACAAGCTCAAGTGTAGTTCAGTGTCTTTCCCTATTGTCTGAAGATCCAGGTGCAAGATCTGGCTGTAGCTTAGATTACATTTTTAGCACCAAGTCTTCCTAGATTTCATCATGCTTCTTGCCATGACAATAACAGAACAAACATCCGAAATGCAGTCTATCTTCTATTAAATCTTTTATTTTATAAGAATAAAATCCAAGCTGCATAAGATTCTGTCCTAGGAACAGCAGTACCTCAAATAATCAAAGCAGTGATGGCCAACACAAACCAACTTAATGTCAACTCTGGAGGATACTTGTCTCATAATGTTAACCCCAGGCATTTTTTTTTTGATTTTTTTGTATATTTGTTCATTTACTTTACCTTACAAGTCCTTTGAGTATATTATAATTTCTAGAATTATGTGCTTGTGAAATTCTAGTATGTACAAATATATATGTGCTGAGCCTTTAGGCATTTCCTGTATTCTTTTCTTCTGTATTTTTCATGTTTGGTTGTTTTGTACTATTTCTATTAGCTTATTTTCTTATTTTTCTTTTCTTATGATGCCATATATGCCTATTTGATTTCTTAGGAGAAAAAGAAAAAGTATGGATCCTGGATCTGAATGGGAAGGGAGATGGGAGAGAAACTGGGAAGAGTGAAAAACAAAAAATTTTAATCAAAACATATTATATAAAAAACAAATTTTTAATAAAAGAAAAATTCACAAGCAGAATGATAAAATCTTCTGGGAAAACTGGATCTATATCTATAAACGAAAAATCTCTCTAGTCTTCAATGTATATAAATATCAGCTCAAGTGATTTAAATGTCAAAGTCAAAACTATGTCAGTACTAGGCTTATGAAAGTGCATCCTGCCAGGAGTGGAGGCTGAACTAAGCAATATTAGGACAGTGGGACCTTGGGACTGCCTGCTGCCTGCCCATGGGGGGGAGATGGGGAGCTGTGGAGCAGAAAGAATGACCTGATGTGGTGGAAGGGGGAAGAGACCTTGAATAAGGATATACAAGGATAGAAAGTGTGACTTCTTTGTTCACAATATTAAAAAAATAAAGTGCATCATGATAATGTTCTTGGTAAAGAGCTTTTAACATAGTCCCAAGGTCACAGGGAATAAACAAAAAAATCATAAGTTTTTTAATTTATAAAACTGACAGTTACTGAGCACTACTAAAGCAATTGGTAGATCAGCCTATAGAAGAAGAGTAGGTCTTTCAAAACTATGTATCTGAACAGAAAAGATCTAGAAGCCATAAAAAATTTAGGAAGACAGCAGCAAAAATTAATAACTTGAGTTATGATAATTTTAATAAACATTTCTCATGGATACATATAAATGCCCAATAGGTATATGAAATATCTCTAAAAAGACTAGTCACTAGTAAAAGCAAATAGAAAACCACAACTGCCTGGAAGGTTGTGGCAGAAAAATAATTCAGAGTAATATTAGTGAAAATGTAAATTTATAGAATTATTATGGAAAACATTCTAGATGTTCCAACAGAAATAAAAATGACTATGCTTATCTATTTCAGTATGAGTACATAATAACCCAGAAGAAATCTATATCAACACAATATCTTTATCAATGTGTTTATTGCAGTGCACACACACACATGCATGCACACACACTGTAATATTAGTGAGACATTAAATTAAAAAATCTTGTCTTTTGCAATATTGAGAGGATTGGAAGACAAGCGGTATATAATCTCTCTCACACATGTGGGAGGTAAAAGGTTGATCAAGAGTGTGATAGCACTGAGTTGTAGTTACTAAAGTCTGACAATAATGGAGAGAATGAAGAGAGGAAACTATAGAAGACATTTGGATATGAAGAGTAATATCTGATGTTGTATAACAAAATGTAGGAACAATGCTTATCAGCAACATAATAAAAGTTTTGGAATTGCTGGAAGAGAGCAATTCCAAGCCCTAACACAAAGAAATGACAAATATTTGAGGTGATAGGCATGTTAAAAACCCTAATCTGATCATGACATGTTCTGTATTTTATTAAACTGTTACACTAAACAAAACTATAAGCTCATTTTTAAAATGAGTTGTTCAGTTCAGAATGTAAATAGTATGCTCACAAATTATAAAAAATGGAAAGATGTATATATTGTGAAGGGTTGGGAAAATAATACTTCTTTAATCATAGTTTTAGTTTTATGAGACACTCCACTGTAACCAAGATTTTTCTTCTAAATCTGCAAATTTTATAGATAGCTTAACTCATTTTTATCAAAATAAAGTCACACTTCTAAGGTGACAGAGCATTTTACAATACTCACTAAATTGGATCTAGAATATGTATAAAAGACTGGAGATAACACTACATGGATTAGATTAAAACTGGATGACATATAGCTGTCAAACTCATAATATGTCATAAAGAGTCTGAGAATGGATAGAAAATATTTATACAAAGTAACGTGACCTGGAGGCATTCATGTTTCAGAGAGTATTCTCTCTTAGTGATAGAGGAGTTGGAAGGCGAGGTCTTCAGCACAGTATGTGTAAGTGCCATTGTCAACTGCTTACGATGTTCTATTGTTCTGGCTTCACTCCTGTGGCATTCTAGATAAAAAGTAACAATCTTAAACACTGAAGAATAAGTAGGTTTCTGAAAGCAGCTTTATTTATGTAAATATAAAAGCATTTCATCAGGTGGAGAGACTACTTCACAACACTTCAATAAAGACTAGAAAGTCAAAAACCTCTTCTTCTTAAAGTTCAGAAAGGAGACAAACATGAAACTAATATAGCCAAAGTCTTAAATCTTTTTCTAGTGCTTATATTTATTCATGTATGGAAGGAAAAATGAAGGGAGGGACAGAGGGACAGAGAGAGGGAGGGAGGGACAGAGAGAAATATGGAGGAAGAGAAAGTGAGGAAGAGGGAGGGAAAGAGAAGCAAGTGGAAAGACATATATAAAATGTTGTAAAAATATAGTGTATATATGATGGCAGGTAATTAAACTCTCAGCCTCTCATAAACCATTATGGATCACTTGAAATTTGTTGAGGAGCTACACTAATCACACAATGAAACAAGAGAGCTCAAAAGGTACCGTAGAGGTGGGTGGAGAATCAGAGCACAAGCTGAAGAAGACAGACATGTAAGAAACAAGGTGAGCCACAGGCTGAGCCACGTGGTGGGAAGATGAATAGAAATGGATTGATTTAAGATGAAAGAGCTAGCTAGTAATGTACTTAAGACATGGGCTAAACAGTATAAAGTAAAAAAAAAAAAAAAAAAAAAAAGAGAGAGAGAGAGAGAGAGCTCAAAAGATGGTATCAGGGGTAGATAAAAAGCCTCCTGAGTAGGAGAAACTCATTCTAAGGATGTAAGACAAGAGAATTTATCAGAGTTGTGCCATGATCATAGGCAGAAATCAGAGTGGGAATAAAGAAGACTTCTGCTGATGTTTACCCTCTACATGTTGTCAGTACATCTTATCCCAGCTTTGGGACATACCATAATGATTTATATGGCCTGGATGATGTCAATACCCTAACCACAAAACGAAAGGATCTTCCAAATAACTGTGAAGGCTTATAGGTAGAATATGTGCTACATAAGGGAGCTGAGGATAGTTTTCCTGGCATTTTGACATTCCTCTGGAAAAACAACGGCTCAGCTCCTGTTTAGCAGAATTGTTTTTGGAAACATGGTAGAATCTGTGTTTCAGGTCCCTGGAATAGGTTACAGGATCATCCACCAAAACTAGACATATTTTTGTGATGACAAATGTCTTCCAAAATAAGTTAACATTCTTATCTTAGAGATAAGATAACTAGATAAACACTTATATCTAGTCCTCCGTTACAGATGGAGATGGTAAACTGTGAGGCAAAAACTCATAATGAGGCATTCTGTGCACATCTAGGAAGATTGAATATGTTGATTTGCCATCTATATTTACACAGCGGGACTTCAAGTGTTAACTGTAGGCAAGGAAACACCCTAATAGAAAATTCAGGAGAAGGTATGTTCAGTAGACAGAGGCTCAGCTTTTGTTTTTAAGATTTATTTCACTTTTGAATTAAATAAATATGTATATGCCCATGTGTGAATGGGTGTACAATAAAGCAAGTACCAAAAGAGACTAGAAGGTGTCAGATTCCTTGAAGCTGGAAAAGCTGGTAGTCTGAGCTAGAACCTCAAGTACTGGTCCTTTGCAAGAGAAGTAAAGCACCCTGAAATGCAGATCTGCTTCTCCAGCTCCAAATTCAATGATTTTCAGCATTGACACTGTGTCTATGAAGGACAAACCAGTGTTATTACCCAGAAAAAAAAACGAATAGATTTCAAAGCAGTGGAAAATGTTGCATGCCACTCAGAGGCACCAGATAGTTGCAATCCACAAACAGCATGAGCACAGTGATAATAGGAAGACTACTAAGGACAAAATTCTGACAATAAACAGAGTCTGAGGAAGAGAGAAGAGAGAAGTTCTCCTAAAAATTCACCAAAGAGTTGGATCATAGGAAAAGATAATCTCAAGTGAGTTCTCACAGGAAAAGATGTGGCACACAGACATAAGCAACCAGTGATAACATTGGAAGTGTAGGTCAGTCAGCTAGAGAACAGGAGAGCCCAAGGTAGAATGTTTCCTGTTGCCTATGTCATGATATTAATATGTTTGAATTTGAATGACCTCAGTGATATCAAGGAGCTCTCAAATTTCTTTAGATTTGAGCAACTAGGTCTTTAAAGTAGGTAAAAGCTGAATCTTACCCATCACCACTCCAAGTTGCACCAAAATGAGGCTGATAAGACTACAGTAGTAACAAGCTGGCTCATTAGTGTTCAGTTCTGCAGAGACATAAAGACTAGAGGTTTGTGATGACTGATAAGTGTTCTATTGTGCGGTACACATGCTTGAATTTTATCCAGCAGATATAGCCAGACAGAGTTTTTCAATGCTCCAAACACCTGCCAGTGAATTGATTTCTTTTTTTTCTATTCATTTGGGGACTATATGGGTTAGTTTTTAATTTCACACCTGTACAAAAATGTGAATGATTACAATTGTGTTCAAAGACCCAATAAGGGGCATTGAATTCCTTTGAGCTGGAGTTACATGCATTTTTGACATGTCTGGCAGTGATACAGAAAGACAAACTCAGGTTCTCTGGAAGAACAACTACTGAGCCTCTGTTTTTTAGAATTGTTTTTGAAAATATGTTGCTCCATCACTCATATATATTGCTTTCTTATTATTATTATGAATAAAATCATATACTTTATCCATGTATACCCTTGTTCAAACTCCGTTTCCCCTCCTGCCCCTTCCAGTCACTCTCTCTTTTTCATATCACTTTATCTCCTCCCCAGCAAAAGCAGGAGGTCCCAAGGTTCCAATGTAGCTTAGTTTAGCATCCACTACCAACAGATCTCACCCAAATATCAAGACTGGGTGAGATGCTCCTCTGGAGGGAGTGGAATCCAAGGTGCCATTCCAAGGTGTTTCAGATCCAAAGCTGCTCAAGGCTTGTGGTTTGCAGTTTGGACATGTTTTGCTTTTTGCTTTTTTGTTTAAAGTCCCCTAATGAGAGAGTATATCCTCTGCTTATCTTTCTGGGTTTGTGATACCTTGCTCATGTGTTCTGCTTAATATAATATTTCTTAGTATTGCCATGTACATAATTATTACTTTTGCTTGTTAGTTGCTTTAGGGAATTGCTTTTGAGCCAGGTTCTGACAATGTATTTTATACTTGTCTTAAACACACTGTCCTACCTATGTCTCATAAATATACCATGCCAAGCTTGATCATAATTCTTCTTTGTTGCCTCAAATGATTTTCACATGCATTCCCTGTTTTCTAATCTAACTTGAAATAAGAGTGAATTTCTAAATGCACGAGTCTAATAATAATCAAATAATTTTGGTGTGTTTTATGTATTTAGATTAATAAAATTTTTATGTGCCAATTTACACTATTTTCAAACACAAAACAATGCTTTTATGGGGCTAAAACAAAAGAAAATGCAAGTATCTAGGCAATTACTTGCTATAACAGTTCCCCTACTGATGGGAAACTAAGTTCAATAGAGTGTCTCAACACTTTGTTCAGCTTTGATGAAAATGTCCACATATCATGTACTAAAAGATGCCTGTGCTCTGCTTCTCAGTTATAGCCATATCTTAAGATTTTTAAAAAAAGAGCAAAAATCAAAGCATGTCCAAGCTGCAAGCCATAAACACTGAACAGCTTGGAATCTCAAACACCTTGGACTGACACCTTGGATCCCACTCCCCCTAGAGCAACACCTGACTCAGTCTCAATGTTGGTGAAAGAAAACTGAATCTGCCAGGAGTGGAGGCTGAACTAAGCAATATTGGGACATTGGGACATTGGGAACTTGGGAACTCCTGCCCATGCTGGAGAAGATATGGGGAGTTGTGGAGAAGAGAGAGTGACCTGATGGGATGGGAGGGGGAAGGGACCTTGAATCAGGATATACACAAATAGAAAATGTGACTTTATTCATAATAAAAAAAAAGCCCAGAAAAATAAAAAAAAAAAAAGATTTTAACTAAGGAGCCAAAACATTCCTTAAAGTAATATATATTTAATCTAGGTAGAGTTCTCTAATTTTACTGACCAAAATATTTTAACTATAAAAATCTAACCCCCAGGAGAAATAAGAATTTTTTCTTTTCTCTCTTCTTTTTCCAAAATGATGTTTTATAGAACACAAGCATAGCTTCTGAGGACATCCCAAGCACTGCTTATAGCAACTGCATTGGTAATCAAAGACCAGATTCCACTCACCAATTACTTTCTTCAGTTTATATGTTACAAGCAGACAGAACTCTTAAAAGGTACATGTGAAACAGACAGATATGTTACTTGGAAACATTAGTAGAAAATTTGTATTAGTCTTGTGATAGTTTGAATAAAAATTGCCTCCATGGGTGAGCAAACATATGAGTACTTTTGAAGGCTTGGTCCCCAGTTGCTGCAACTATTTGGAAAGGATTGACATGTGGCATTCTTATTGGACATGGGACCCTGGAAGTTGACTTTAGTATTTCAAAAGCCACACCGTTCTCAATTGGCTTTCTTTTTGCTCATGATTACAGTTTCAACATATAAATTCTCAGCTGTGCTTTAGTACCATGCCTACATGCTCCTAGCAATAATGATCTGATCATGAATTTACCTTCTAAACCTCTAAGCCCAATAATATCTTTCTTCTGTGAGGTATCTTGGTCATGGCATCTTACAATAGCAATAGAAAGGGAACTAACATGGTTCTTTAATATGTTTATATTACATTTATATTTTGATTATATTTACCCAGTGCTCATACCCTAAAAGGATCCACATCCATTCATGAACTTGAGAGGATGGGAGAGTAAGAAAGAGAAAGGAATGGGAGTGAGATGACTAACCTTAAAGACATTTTTAAAAAATTATGGAAATCTATACAAACACAGATAACTGTAGTGTGTCTGTACTGCACGGTTTGTCCCACAGTCACAAATAATTACACAAAGGCTTACATTAATTACAAGTTCTTTGGCCTATGGCTCAGGCCTCTAACTTGCTTACCTTTAGACCTTAAGTTAGCTCATTTTTTTTCTTTTCTTATTTATTATTTGGTGATTTTATATCATGCATCCCATAAAACTCAGTTATCAGTCCTCTCAGATTCATACCCACACTTATCTCCCCATTTACAAAAACTCCAATTCATGCTGTTCATTTACTTACTGGAGCATAATTAAACTCCCTGTGACCAGACCCTTAAAGAAAACAAGTCTTTCTTCACTCATACTCCTTCCAGAGGCCATCAATGCAAAAGTGAGGCACTGTGGCATTTAGCTATGTTCTAGCCTTGAGCTCTTATATACAATGACATCTTTTATTTTATTGTTTTTAAAGTCCACTAATGAATGAGTATATACCCTGCTTCTCTTTCTAGATTTGTAATACCTCACTCAGGAGGATATTCTCCAAATCCATCCATTTGCCTGCAAATTTTAGGATATTTTTTCTTAATGCTGAGAAGTACTCCATTGTGTAGGTGTACCACAGTTTGTTAATCCACTCTTCAGTTGAGGGGCATCTAGATTGTTTCCAGGTTCCTGCTATTACAAAAAAATGCTTCTATGAACATAGTTGAGCTAATGTTTTTGGGGTGCATATGTGCATCTTTAGGGTATATGCCTAAAAGTGGTATTGCTGGATCCTTGGGGAGATTGATCCCCAGTTTTCTGAGAAACCACCATAATGCATTCCAGAGTGGCTGAACAAGTTTATACTTCCAAACCAACACTGGAGGAGTGTTCCCCTCACTCTGCATCCTCTCCAGCATAGGCTGTCATCTGTGTTTTTTATCTTAGCCATTCTAATAGGTGTCAGGTGGTATCTCAAAGTTGTTTAGATTTGCATTTCTCTGATGACTAAAGATGATGAGCACTCTTTCATGTGCCTTTCAGCCTTTTGTAATTCTGCTGTGAATTCCCTTTTTAGCTACAAACCTCATTTTTAATTGGGTTATTTAGGGCTTTGGGCTCTAGTTTCTTGAGTTCTTTACACATTTTAGAGATCAGTCCTCTGTCACTAGTAGGGTTGGTAAAAATCTTTTCCCATTCTGTAGGCTGTCCTTTTGACATTTTGACAGTGTCCTTGGCCTTATAGAAGTGTCTCAGTTTCAGGAGGTCCCACTTATTGATTGATGTTCTTAGTGTTTGTACCACTGGTGTTATATTTAGGACAAAGAGACTAAAAATATTCAATAGCCCAGTTTTTGTATCTAAGCTTAGCCATGTGTCTTGGGACATTATATCGTTGCAGCATTCTCATCTTGCTTCCTCTCCATATGGTTGGCATCTGCTGCTCTGCTTTTCTCCCTCCCAGAATTCTCCTAGTCAGTTTGCCCCACCTCTACTTCCTGTCTAGAAACTGCAGGAAATAAGTGACTGTGGAGTGCACAACCACAAACAAGGTTATAAGTTAAGAAAATGAGCTTAGCAGCCTGTTCATATCCATGTTGTTCTGCTTCTAATTGTGGATATGAGGTGACCACTTGCTCAGTTATTTTGAGTTCTTTGTCCTGATGGACTAGACCCTTGAACTGCAATCCAAAATAAATGCTCTTACTTGTACATGGATTTTAATTTGATATCTCATTTTAGAAACAGAAAGACCATTAAAACAAAAATATATGTGCCATTGTTACCAAAAAGATTAATATAAATAAACTGTATAGAGTCCTATTCAATAATACCATAAAATAATAACTATAGGGAATTTACTGATCTCTGTGATTGCCCTTTCAATCACATGGAAATCTAATGTGGCAGCCTACTTCCATGGACACAGGTTTATAGCATAGACATAATAAGTTCAGAGCTGTTCACCTTAATAGACTCAAATTCTGGAGCCACATCTATTCTCTATACCTCTTGTTTGGATGAATTGTTCCTCAGATATCTCAGCTACAGCTCAATATCTCTGGAGTGTGCAATCAGTGGGTCTTCATACTGTCCACATGGTCCCAAGTTTATATGTACTCAGACTGCAAGAGCTGTGTAAGCAACTTGTCTTCTGTCTGGAGCTCAAAGAATGTTATGTACTAGAATTAGAACCAGCCAGATACTCCTCACAAAAATGGAATTAAAGTTAGCTTTTGCCAAAATGAGGCTGTATAGTTGTTGTTTCAGTAAAGAGTCTAAGCTAGGGCAGTCCGAGTGCTGCTGTCCCTGTGACCCAAGAACTGTGGAGTTCCCAGCTAATATTCAGCCTAGGCAAGCTGAAAACCTGCCCTCTATCTGTAAGAGGTACCATCTGCCATGAGGACAAAAATGCTGTAGGATGATACTCCTGAGAGCACTGAATCACTCAGCCACACTTATAGGTATCTTCGATATAAAGTCAAGGAATTTTTTCTCATGTCTTAATATTTAATGTTAATCCTTTTGTTTGGGAAGTAGTTGAGACTATATATTGCTCTGCTTTCCTTTCTTTTGGGAGAAGTGTTAGTGCTCATATATGTGTAGGTGTGTCCGTGTAGAGGTCAGAGGATAATTTGCCAGTGTTAGCTCACTCCTTTCACCATGTGGGTTGTGAAGATTAAATTTAAGTCATCAGTCTAGGTGTCAGGTATCTTTTTTTTTTACTGGGGTATCTCACCAAGCCCTATTTCTGTCTTTAAGATTGTAATGTCTGTCTTATGTTTTTTTTCTACCAATTGTTTTGGTAATGTACAACTTGTTTTGATTGCACAGAATCACATCTGGAGGAAATAAGCCTCAGGGTAAAATTATTCCTTGATTTAAATGAGAATTTGCACATTAGGCTTTTGAGTAGGCTTGGAATAAATTAAGGCTTTTGAGGTTTGGGGATGAAATGATTATACTTATGTGTCCTGTTAAAAGCACATGGGTTTTCAGGGGTTGGAGGCAGAACTTTAGGTTTATAGGTTCCACTAGGGAACACATATTAAATTAAATCGTTATTGCTTCACTAAGGGTCATTTACTGAGAATGAAACATGCATATGGAGAATCAAACTTTATGCCACTGATCTAAGCCCAAAGGTTAGACTTTCTGAAGGTGCTTATGTCTGAGGTCCCTGCACTCATGAACATTATTGATGCCATTTCCGAAGAGTGACCTGTGGAATAGGTTCTATCTCATCATTTCTCATTATCTTGCTGGATCTTCTGTCATGTTTTGGGAAGCATAAAGTTCTTGGATTTTCTGTTTTCCAGTTTTGGCCTACATAAATAAACCAAGGAATGCCTACAGCTTTTAGTGATAATAACCTTTACAGCGTGTAGTGTTCTGTTACAGCAACAGAAAATGATCTGAGACAGCCATACACTAGAGACTCTTATCTTCTCAAAATCGTCTTGATTTTTTTTTCCACTGAGAAAAGTGTGCATTCAATGTTGATTACTATCTTATGAGCTCTCTGTTAAAGATCAAGACAACGACTTCCCAAAGTGGTTTCTGTCTCTGAAAATGAGGTTGATCAATAACATGTCACATATAGTTTATTCTTTTACTAGATTAAAATGTGATATAAGTACCATATCTTCCAAATAAGTAATTTTCCCTAAAATAATGAAACTTTTCTGTCACTGCATTTTTGAAACTAGTGCCAAAAAGAAAACATTTTCAACCAAATTACTCTGCAATTTTAATAGGAAGTAAACACTAATCTTCATTATGTGGCAGAAGTTATTCTAGCTCCTTACCTCTCAGAATAACAATGATTTGAATTTGACTTTAATGTAGAAAACAACTTCAGTGCATTTTTTTTTATTTGAATGAATGTAGTTTAAATGAAGTTTAATTTTAGAAAATAGTTATCAGGTACCTTCTGTTGAGAACTCCTGCTGTTTTGGATGTGATTTTATTTCAGAAAATCTGCAGTTACAAATTCCATTTTCTTCAGAATGCTGTCATGTGAGTGAGGATTTTGAGAACACTTGCTGTTACCATCCATTCATAGTCATGCCTTCTGAATGTGTTTTCAATTAGAAAATCTGAGTAAGTTTATTTTAAAATCTAAATCTTGATTCAACTTTGTCCCTTTAAAATACACAGCCATTTTGAGAACATTCCCTACTGTTATTGGTGCTAGAAGTCCCCAAATTGGGGAAAACCCTTATTCAAAAGAGTTTGGTTTTTTATTTATCCAGGTTTTTTTATTGAGGTTTTTAAAATACAGTGCCAAAAGGACAGATGGTATGCTCAATAGAGAGCGTAATGCTTCTCTGGAAATCTAAGCACAATATCCACCACACACCATAAACAATTCCATCTGTAAGTACTTGTAACAGTATTGAAAAAAGAAATGCAGCAAGGAAGGAAAATGTGTATTGCAGTCACTCAGATGCAGAGAGAAGGTTATAAAGAGCTAGACAGTGAAGGAAAGAATGAAGGGTAATAAGGAGATGTCACCTGAGTGGCATCCTCCAACCGTAACAATTGAAAAGCACACAGATTTACAACAGAAAATCCATGCCACTTTCAATTTGTTGTAATTCTTTCTTCATCTAGTTCAAATAAGCCCCATTTCAGAAAAATCTCAAGTAATCATCATATTGACACTTCATCTAGACTGAGTGCTAATGAGCCAAAATTTTTTTGCAATATTTTTTTACCCCAGAGCTCACACTGTCACAGCCCATCAAAGAAAAAGTGCCAGGCACACTTTCAATCAAAGAACACTTTCTCCCTGCACAAAATTCAGTTCTCAAGTGCTAGGGTTATTTGTTCCTAAATACCCTTTTTCCTACTTCATTTCAGTTGTCTACATGACTTGTAATGAAACGGAGCAGGAATAAAAATGTCTCCTTTGCTGTTAGTTTGTATTTTTCTTTATCCTTTCCCTAATGTAATTATTTAATTTCAGCCAGACCTTTTAGAAGCAGCTCACTGATGACAGCCATTTATATTTCTAATTTAAAATAAATTATAGGAATTTACTTCAGTAGGGAAGGAGAAAAATGTGCTAAAAAGGGAGAGACCAACAAAGAATTTCTAGCAAGAAAACTGCCAAGAGGCATCTGAGAAAGGCCATTTTCCATCAGATGCACTGTCTCATCTACAGCTACTTGCTGTAATTGTAATTTTCTATACTTTCATTGGATAATTAACATCATACTTTTTTTTCTCTTATGCTGTTGTTAATTTCTTCAGTGCTCAAAAGATAACTCTACAAGGGTTAAATAATTAAACCTTCCTTTAAAGGTGATAGTCACCATTTCTTTGTTTGAAGGATAGAAATATACAAAAAAAGATAGTCATAAAGGTCTGTGTCATCCACAACTGCCCTCCCAGGAAACAGCTTCATATCCCTTAATACACACACACACACACACACACACACACACACACACACACACACACACACATACACACACACAGAGGCAAATGAAGTCAACTAGCAAGTTGTTAAAGCAGTATTTCCAAGTGAAAGAAATTTGGGATTTTCTGACACTGATGTTTTCTGGTCTCTTTTCCATTTCTCCAGGTCATGCAATTTCAAACACAGCTATCCTGGGCATTTTGAAAGAAGAGAAAATTGATTTGGTCTTTGGTTCCCTGAGTTCATACTAAATATATTTGAATGGGTAAGAAAAATAATTGTAGAAGAATTATATCATACTTTATAAAATATAAACACTAAACATCTGCATATGTGCACTATGCATTATATATATGTATGTATATATATATACATATATATATGAATTTGAGTGCATTTGTTTGTGTCTATGTGTGTGTTTCTCTCTTGCTATAAACTGTATCAGTAAAGATTTCTGTCAAAGCATTTTAGTATTGAATTTCTCTTTATCCAGGCTTGGATGATTTAAGGAAGATTGATACCAGATCTGTCATATTCAAGATATGCTCCAAAACAAACACATCTACAAATCCTTAAAAAAAGGTCACAGATTATGCAAAAGCCAATAGAAATAGGAGATTATGTTAGGCAGACATTTTGTCCCTGTGACAAAGTGTCTGACAGGAAGGGTTTAAGAGAGGAAAAAAATATTTCTTATTTTTGCTCGTGTCTCCAGAAGTTTGAATCCACTGTAGTTGAAGAACATGATGTAACACAGCAACTAACAATATAGGAGCTAAAAAATGAAAAAGAGGGAGGGGCAAGAAACAAATATTTTTTTTTACTAATGTGCTCTTAAAAGCTCATGCCCCTGTATCTATGCTGGGATTCAGGCCAATGAATAGTGCAATCTAAATTCAACAAGTTTTCACCCCATTACTCAGGAATCACTCTCACAGACATAGTCAGTGTCATTCTTGATGAATCTCTTAGGAGTTTCTCAGTTCAACTGACAATCAAAATTAACTCGTCTAAGATAGATAAAAAATCAATATTAATCCAGTTGACTCCATTATTTATTTTTGTTCCTTTTCATATCCACTTATCTAGATAATACTAAAACAATATACCAATAACATTTTAGTAATTAGCCTACTACAGTAATACTTAGGTATATTATTGGGTATTTTGCTATGAATTTTGACTATATTCCATCTTGTATAAAGGCCATGTTCAGTGTTTTGTATCAATTACCAAATAGAATTTCTATATTTGCTTTCTCTATTTTATTTCTACCTGTTTCTTTAAAACATACCTTAAATAGGGATGTGATTATCTATTTAATAAAACTATTCTTATTACAATCACATTGCAGGCCCAATATTAAATTATCTTCATTTTACTGATTTTACTTAGTAGTGTTTGGGGCTATTTCTACATTGAATCTAAAATGAATTATTTATTTATCTTTAGGAAACAACTGTAGTCTGTACATTACCTTTGCTTTCTTACAACTCAGTTTTCTTTGCTTTGCCTATTCAAACTATAAACACCATTAGAGATGATATTCAGCTTCTCCACCAAAACAGAGCATACACAACCTTCTCCAGTGACTTCCTCACCCTAACATGCATGTTCCCTCCTCATATGACAGATCTAGACTGGGTCTGACATTCAGGGCTTCTGCCTACTCTATCTACCACTTCCTACACTATACCCACTGTCCTGGCTTCTGAGATCACCCACCATGCCTGTTACTAAATAACAGGTTCTTCTCTTACCCATACAATCCATCTATTCAACCATATCTACCTACATACTACAGGTTTGGAAAAGAACAGGCATAATGCCCATCATTTCTATCTATCTGAATTCATCACACGTAAGTTACTTCTAACTTCTAGGCCTAATCTACCCTCACATACTTTCTAGTGTGCTCCAACCTTCTCTGTCCAAACCAAACATAGGAGTAACAAAAAAGTATAAATGCCCTGTCTTTTTACAAAAATACTAGCAATATGAAAGATAAAGCCAGCATCTTCTCCTCAAACCCTAATTTCAAAGAGAAATATCTAGTAATATCTGAGGACACAGAATTTGAAAGAACAATCATAAACTTTTTAGAATAATTCAAAGAGTTGAGAGAAGATACAAAGAAACAAATCAATGAAATTAAGGAGAAAAAACTTGAAAATAAATGTGTGAGTGTCATCCAATAAGCACAACTACAAAGCTAATAGAAATGATGATGGTAATATAGGACTTGAAGACAGAATTCAATAAAGAGATAGAAACATAAGATTGATGGAAATGGTAAAGTAATCTCATTAGGTAAGTGTGAAAATGGGGAGGGGGCAACAGTGAAGGAAAAGAGATATCAATGCATAAAAATAACAGTAAGGATGTCTGAAAATGTCTTAAACAACCATACTATTAACTATATACCTAAAACACATAATATATCCATAACATACACTGTTATATAAACTCACACACAATGTAAATTTCCCATCTAGCCTGACAATGCTTCCTCAAAGAATCAAAGACTATCAGAAACTTCAACACAAGGTATTAGAAACTTTTAAAATTGTTTTTAGACTTATCCAGTGAACTCCTAAAATATCAGAAGTTATTGTTTTTTGCCCTCTTTGACCCTCTGAGGTAGAAAATAAGTCTCTATTGCTGAATAGAAGCACTACAGAACCAGGACATAGGCCTTGAGCTAAAATTGACTTGGAAGCCTGCTTGCTGAGGATTATATATTTTATAATACCAGAAGGAATCAAAGCTTCCAAAGAAGGTAAACAACCAAAAGACTTACCTAGCTATGATGTCCATAAACCACAAAAAAATGAACAGCATAGGATGGTAAAACTGAGGGTAAGATAGTGGCACTCATACCTAGGTAGTAACCAATAGCTCTCTAACTGAATTAATTTCCCATTTAAAAGGGGAAATTATATTTGGAATCAGAAATCTTGCCTACTACATAGGCAAATTAAATCCTTGGTGTTGGAAAAGGACCTACAAAACTATTTGACTAAGTCAGCATAATATCTAACTACATTATAAATATTCATCCTGTACCCACAAATTGGCTTCTTTGTAACTGGTGGTGACTAATACAAAAAACCACAACCAATCAAAATGTATAGTTTGGATCTGTCCCAAAAAATGCATCTACAATACAATTTTCATGCATAAAGCTCATAGATTATTGAGAAAGAGGTGGTAAAATAGCTGTGGGAGTCAAAAGACCAAAGTATTTGTTGAAAAATGGTGTCACCATGTTATTCCTATTAACATGACTGTCTAAACATCAGCACAACAAGAACAACAATAGACGTGCTAATAGCAAAACAGGAAACATGGGGCCTCAACCCTACCCAGAGAACTACTGCACCCAGAAAATACTGACAGCAGAAGAAAGTATTCTTCCCCACTAAAAAGCACACCAATTGATTGCCCAATACCTAACAGTAAACCCTGAAAACATACATATGTATAACACTATACAGAGTGAGCATTTTGAAGTTAAGCATTTTAGAATATACATATGCATGTGTAATATATATATATATATATATATACACACACACACTATATAGGTATGTGTGTCATACACACACATGTGTGTATATGTGACATCAATTAGTTTATAATGTAGCTATGGACTGGAAAAAGGCAAAGGAGGATAATTCAGAGAATTTAGAGGGAAGAAATAAAAGGAAAAAGGGGTAGAATTAAAGTTTAAAAAAAAAAACCAACCAGGGTGTCCAGACTGTATTCTTTCTCATTTATACTCAACCAAAGTCACCTCAGGATGATAAATATTATATATTTACTTAAAATAAAAGCAATTTATTTCTTCATTCTAGATGTCATCCTTGAATTCCAGCTCAAGATATCCAATAGCCTTCTTACATCTCTATTGGAATGTATATGAAGAAGTCGGGATTACCGTGGATGAAGCTGAGATAATTTGATGATGGACAAATATCAGCACTTTCTTCCAGACTCTAGGGCTAATGAGCAAGTGGCACCCAGAGAGAAAATTTCCCTAGTAACTCTCCTCAGTGATTGCAAAGTGACCTCTGTTTCTGTGTCTATGTAACAATATTCATGGAAGTTATCATTATTCTGGAGCTGGAAGGAGGAAACCAAGTGCTTAATGTTCTGACATCCTAAACCATGAGATGTTGTAGCGGGAAATCTAAAAGTATGCAAAAAAGCCGCGCTGGAATGCTGAGCCGCGCGGAGTCGGGGAGAAAACAACGAATGAGCACCATGCCAGAAGACAGAAGCATCACGTGGCTGGACGAGTGACGTGGAAGGGGACTGGCTGGCGGGGACTGATCTCACTCTGCTGGGCAGATGGTTTCTCCGATCGCTCCTGCTGTGCAAGGTTAGGATTGCTCCGGTTCTCCATGGTTGGGACTGCTCCTGCTTTCTCCAGCGCGGATCGTTCCTGCTCTCCACTTCTCCGTCCTTCTCCTGCTTTTTCTCCTTCTCCCCTGGAACAATCCCTGTTATCCCTGTTATGTAAGTACCTTTTAAATAAAATTCTTTAGTTAACATATATTTCTTGGTGGGTTAGTACCGCGATAAGATGTTCTTCATGACAATTCTTGCTAAACATCATTGCAGGCAATGTGTAATCATTCAATTTAAATATTCATATAGGACTATGAGTCAAAGAAAATAAACATTTCTTTTGCATTATAAAAGTTTCAATGAATTAATAATAATAATTGATAATAATCTAGTTATTCTTTAATAGAAGTACTTTCTTAAGAAGTAGGATAATTCTTATAATTTACAACTAAATTTGAGTCTAATAGTTTTTCAGGGAACTTCTCTTTCTTACCCATATTCTATCTCCAATTTAAATTTGCAATTGAAGAAAAACTCTAAATAAATTAATGTTAGCAATATCTTAGTACATTATTTGATCTATCCAGTACCCTGATTTATGTGAACTATATTTTCTGTTAATCTTTTGTAATTCCAGATTCTTTACCTGTAACAGGTTTACATAAGCACATTAAACACTTTCTGGTCATTTCCAAGAATACAAGACATAGTTACAGAGGTAAATTTGAGGAAACTTGTTAGAGAAAAGCCTAGGGTCAATCCCTTGCTCAAGAGACAAATGCAGGAAGATGAGCTGCAATGCAGTGGCATCTGAAGCGTCAGCTAAACACGTAGGGAGTTCACTCTGAGACTGACCATGGTCATAAGAAGCTTTTTGATGTTTAACTAGGGTTGCTGAGTACAAAAATCAACAGCCATTCAAAATGCATAGTTTTGGGGGACCAGGTGCTGTCTGCAGAGTGAGTCCCAGCTCACTCTGTAACAGGCACAGATAAAGTCTGCCTGTCACCATATCCACAGCTGCTGCTGAGAAAATTTGCACAGCTACCCATTTCCACCTCCAATTGAGCAAACTGATAATGACTGGGGTCCCTGAAGGACAGACTCAGACCTTGCCCAGAGAGGTGACAGGAGGCACACAAGCCCAAGTGCCACAACTGTCCGAGAGCCACCTAATCGTGAACCACTGAAGCCATGGATAAACGTCAGTTCAAAAACTAACATAATAATACAAAGAACAACAAGGTAACTCCAGAAGAAAGTGACAATCTTACAAATACAAGACCTGAACTGAGCAATGAAGAGGAAACAGAAGGAAACAACACCAAAAATTCCTTTTTGATGATCATAGAAGCTCTGAAAGAAGATATGAAAAATAGCCTTCAAGAAATAGAAGAAAATACAAACAAAAAATTGGAAGAGATTAACAAATCTATGAAAGAAACATGTAAGGAACTAGAAGCTGAAATAAAAGCTGAAATGGAAGCAATAAAAAAGGCACAAAATGAGGCAAAGATGGAAATAGAAAATCTGAAGAAAAAAGCTGGAACCACAGATACAAGCATAACAAACACAGTTCAAGAGATGGAAGACAGAATCTCTGAAGTGGAAGACTCAGTAGCTCAAATAGATATATCAGTCAAAGAAAATAGTAAAACTAAAAAATCCATAACTCAAAATGCTCAGGAAATATAGGACACCATAAAAGACCTAATTTGAGAATAATAGGAATAGAAGAAGGAGAAGAATACCAGCTCAAAGGCACAGATAATATTTTCAATAAAATCATAGAAGAAAACTTTCGTAACCTGAATAAGGAAATGCCTATAAAGATACAAGAAGCTTACAGAACATCAAATAGATATGACCCCCACAAAAAGTTAGTGTGCCACATTTTAATCAAGCCACAAAACATTCAGGACAAACAAAAAATTTTAGGAGCTGCAAAAGAAAAGGGCTAACTCACATATAAAGGCAGACTCATCAGAATAACGCCTGACTATTCAATGGAAATGATGAAAGCTAGAAGGGCTTGGTCAGAAGTTATACAGACGCTAAAAGAACTTGGATGCCAAACTAGAATACTATACACTGCAAAATTATCAATCCGCATAGATGGAGTAAACAAGATATTTAAGGACAAAGTAAGACTGAAAGAATATCTATCTACCAATCCAGCACTACAGAGAGTATTAGAGGGAAAACTCCAACCTAAGGACCACAGATACACCCATGAAATCACAAAAAATCACAAATTCCACAAAATAATACCCTAGAGAAAGGAAATACGAACAAGTTATCACCAAAAATGGCAGGAAATATGAATCAATGGTCACTAATTTCCCTTAATATCAATGGACTCAACTCTCCTATAAAATGTCACACACTAACAAGATGGACACAACAATAGAAGCTATCCTTCTGTTGCCTACAAGAAACATACCTCAACCACAAAGACAGACTAAGGCTTAGAATAAAGGGTTGGGAAAAGATTTTCCAGTCAAATGGTCCTAAGAAACAAGCAGGGGTAGCAATCCTAATATCTAACAAAGTAGACTTTAAGCTAAAAGCAATTAAAAGGGACCAAGATGGTCACTACTTATTCATCACAGGAAAAATTGGTCAAGAGGAGATTTCAGTCTTAAATATTTATGCCCCTAATTTAAGGGCACCTACTTATGTAAAAGAAACACTGCTAGAGCTCGAATCCCACATCAATTCTTACACCCTAATAGTGGGAGACTTCAATACCCCACTTTCAACCCTGGATAGATCAACCAGACAGAGTCTCAACAGAGAAATAAGGAGTCTAAAAGAGGTTATGATGCAAATGGATTTAATAGATATCTACAGAAGATTCCACCCAAAGGCAAAGGAATATACATATTTCTCAGCTCCTCATGGAACTTTCTCCTAAATTGACCACATGATTCATCATAAAGCAAACATCAGCAGATACAAAAAAATGGAAATAATCCCTTGTAACATATTGGACCATCAGGGCCTAAAGTTAGAGTTCAACAACATCAAAACCCAAAGAAAGCCTACCAACTTATGGAAACTAAACATCACTCAGCTGAACCATCTCTGGGTTAAGGAAGAAATTAAGAAAGAAATCAAAGTCTTCCTAGAATTTAATGAAAATGAATCCTCAATGTATCCAAACTTGTGGGACACAATGAAAGAAGTTTTAAGAGGAAAATTCATAGCGCTAGATGCCTATATGAAAAACCTAGAGAAATACCACACTAGAGACCTAACAGCTCAGCTGAAAGCCTTAGAACAATTAGAAGCGAACTCACCTAGAAGAAGTAGATGGCAGGAAATAATCAAACTTAGAGCTGAAATCAATACATTTGAAACAAAAAGAACAATACAAAGAATCAACGAATCTAAGAGTTGGTTCTTTGAGAAAGTTATAAAGATAGATAAGCCCTTAGCAAAACTAATCAAAAAACACAGAGAGAGTGTTCAAATCAACAAAATCAGAAATGAAAAGGGTGATATAACAACAGATCCCCAGGAAATACAGAAAATTATCAGATCATATTTTGAAAATTTGTATTCCACAAAAATGGAAAACCTAGAAGAAATGGACAGCTTTCTGGACAGGTACCATCTACCAAAATTAAATGAATATCAGATTAATTACATAAACAGGCCTATAACCCTTAAGGAAATTGAAGCAGTCATTAAAAACCTCCCCAAAAATAAAAGCCCTGGCCCAGGTGGTTTTAGTGCTGAATTCTACCAGACATTCAAAGAAGAACTACTACAGTTACTCCTCAAACTATTTCACACACTAGAAACTGAAGGAATATTGCCAAATTCCTTTTATGAGGCCACAATTACCCTAATACCCAAGCCAATCAAAGATACAGCAAAGAAGGAGAATTAGAGACCAATTTCTCTCATGAATATTGATGCGAAAATTCTTAACAAAATTTTGGCAAACAGTATACAACAATGTATAAAAGATATCATCCACCACGACCAAGTAGGCTTCATCCCAGAAATGCAGGGCTTGGTTTAACATAGGAAAAACTGTAAATGTTATCCATCATATAAACAAACTAAAGGAACAAAACCACATAATCATATCATTAGATGCGGAAAAAGCCTTTGACAAAATCCAACACTCCTTAATGATTAAAGGCCTGGAGAGATCAGGAATACAGGGAGAATACAT
The DNA here is from genome assembly GCA_004025045.1 of Sigmodon hispidus. Taxonomy (NCBI): domain Eukaryota; kingdom Metazoa; phylum Chordata; class Mammalia; order Rodentia; family Cricetidae; genus Sigmodon; species Sigmodon hispidus. Next base: position 59,983 of record PVIH01002228.1, read on the forward strand.
AAATATAATAAAGGCGATTTACAAGAAACCGACAGCCAGTATCAAACTTAATAGATAAAAACTCAAAGCAATCCCACGAAAATCAGGAACTAGACAAGGATGTCCTCTCTCCCCTTATCTATTTTATATTGTTCTTGGAGTTTTAGCTAAAGCAATAAGGGAATGAAAAGAGATTAAGGGGATACAAATTGGAAAAGAAGAAGTGAAGCTATCTCTATTTGCAGATGGTATGATTGTATACATAAGTGACCCACAAAATTCTTCCAAGGAACTGCTACAGCTGATAAATACCTTCAGCAATGTAGCAGGATACAAGATTAACTCAAAGAAATCAGTAGCCCTTCTATACACTAAAGATAGAAGAGCTGAAAAAGAAATAAGGGAAACGATACCCTTCATAATAGCTGCAAATAGTATTAAATACCTTGGTGTAACTATAACCAAAGGAGTAACAGACCTATTTGACAAAAATTTTAAATCATTGAAAAAAGAAATTGAAGAGGATATCAGAAAATGGAAAACTCTCCCATGTTCCTGGATTGGTAGGATCAACATAGTAAAAATGGCAATTCTACCAAAGGCAATCTACAGTTTCAATGCACTGCCCATCAAAATCCCAACACAATATTGTTTGGCCCTTGAAAGAACAATACTCAATTTCATTTGGCATAACAGGAAAGCCAGGATTGCCAAACAATTTTATTCAACAAAAGAACCTCAGGAGGTATCACCATCCCTGACTTCATGTTATACTATCGAGCTACAGTAATAAAAACAGCCTGGTTCTGGCATAAAAACAGACTTGTGGACCAATGGAATAGAATTGAGGATCCAGACATTAACCCAAAAACCTATGATCACTTGATCTTTGACAAAGAGGCCCAAAACATTCAATGGAAAAAAGATAGTGTATTTAACAAATGGCATTGGCATAGCTGGATGGAATTGTATAGAAAAATGCAAATGATCGGAGCCTGTCACCCTGCACAAAACTCAAATCCAAGTGGATCAAAGACCTCAACATAAACCCATCCATTTTGAACTGGATAGAAAAGAAAGTGGGAAATACACTTCTACGAACTGGCACAGGCAACCACTTCCTAAATATAACACCAGTGTTACAGACACTAAGTCCAACAATCAATAAGTGGGATCTCCTGAAGCTAGGATGCTTCTGGAAAGCCAAGGACACTGTCATTAGGACAAAACGACAGCCTACAGAATGGGAAAAGGTTTTCACCAACCCTACAAGTGATAGAGGACTGATCTCTAAGATAAATAAAGAGCTCAAGAATCTAGAGCCCAAAACCTTGAGTAACCCAATCAAAAAATGGGGTGTACCTAAAAAGGGAATTCTCAGCAGAGGAACTACGAATGGCTGAAAGGCACCTGAAAAAGTGCTCTTTATCTTTAGCCATCAGAGAAATGCAAATCAAAACAATTTTGAGATACCACCCAACACCTGTTAGCTTGGCTAAGATAAAAGGCACAGATGACAGCCTATGTTGGAGAGGATGCGGAGCAAGGGGATCACTCCTCCATTGTTGGTGGGAGTGTAAGCTTGTTCAGGCACTTTGGAATGCAATATGGTGGTTTCTCAGAAAATTGAGAATCAATCTCCCCAAGGACCCAGCAATACCACTTCTGGGTGTATACCCTAAAGAGACACATTCACACTCCAAAGGTATTAGCTCAACTATGTTTATAGCAGCATTATTTGTAATAGCAAAAACCTGGAAACAACCTAGATGTCCCTCAACTGAAGAATGAATTAACAAACTGTGGTACATCTACACAATGGAATACTATTCAGCAGTAAGAAAAAATTATATCCTAAAATTTTCAGGCAAATGGATGGATTTGGAGAATATCCTCCTTTGTGTGGTATCACAAACTCAGAAAAATAAGCAGGGGATGTACTCACTCATTAGTGGTCTCTAAACAAACAAACAAGAAAAAAAGCCAAGCATGCCCAAGCTGCAAACCACAACCACTGAACAGCTTGGGATCAGAAACACCCTGGACTGACCCTTCGGATCCTACCTCAACTATTGGAACACCTGACTCACTCTTGAGGGAGGGGCGACAAAACTGGATTTGCCAGAAGTGGAGACTGATCCAAGCATTATTGTGTCAGTGGGACCATAGGACTGTCTGCAGCCTGCCCAGGGAGGGGATGGGATTTGTGGAGAAGAAAAAATGACCTGATGTGGAGGGAGGGGGAAGGGACCTTGAATAAGGATATACAGGGTTGGAAAAAAAAATTCAGAGGGAAAGCTGAACACAAAGTAAATATATGTGTAGCAATCTTATTTGCATTATCATCCTTGATAAGTCATGCTTAAGTCATTCTTTATAGTTATTAACTTATCAGCATTTTAAATTCATTTTATTGTTTTTCTTGATAAATACAAAATAAATAAAGAAGAAAAAATTGAAAATCTGAAAGATCAAAAAAAAAATGCATTGTTTTGGATTCAATCCCAAAGAATGCATCTACAATACAATTCCCACTCCTAAGGCTCATGGATCATTGAGAAAGAGGTAAAATATGTTCTACAACAGGGTTTCAGCCTGCTGCAGGAATGAGGCACTGCTTAGAACAAGGCATTTCTTCATTTATCATGGCAAAAAATAAAAATAAAAGAACACTAACAACAAGCATCTCCAGTGCATCAGGAATAAGATCTTATGTTCTGAAATGCGAAGTGCAAAGTAGTGTCCAATCATTAAGTCATATCGAATCAGGCCTTGCAAAAAGCATTCCAGTTCCATCCCCAAGTTGTGATCAAGACTGTGTACCTCTCCCACCACTTAATAAACTAGCAACTGACTTTTGGATATCATTTTCCACAGTGTCAACATCATTTGATTTGTGTTAGTCTAGTAGCACTTTTGTGCATGTTTGTATGTGTGTGTAAATTTCATAGCTGTAAGCTAATTTTCTGGACATTTGTGTTTGCTCATACTTAACCCTATACCTAGAACAATATGCTTAATCTGTATATTACATGAGTTGAAGCATCAATTAAATCCAGCATTTTTTCTCTATACAAAACACTGGGCAAATATTTTAAATTGTGGAATATATGGTATTTTCAAAATATCTCACTATTATATCCTAATGCCACAACATATCTCAACCAGTGCAGTAGTACAATATACAATATATAATGTATAGGTGATTGTGTTTGGCTATATTCCCTAAATACTTTGTTTTCAAAGATAACTGGTTGGACAAGATTTTGCTGACCTTAACTCCAGGCAGCTCTTAGCTCAAGCTTGATTGTACTCATGATAAAAGCAAAGCATATGGTCAGTAACTGATAATAGCTTGACTTCTAGTTTGCTGACATAAGATATTGCAAAGTTGGTACACATTCTGAAGCAACCATATTTCAGTCTGAATTTTGGTCTTTGCTTGGTCTAACTATATGTGATAAGATTCTTCCTTAAAGATGAGTGGTGGCAAATATCCAAAGCCCTCATCCAGTCTTGTGAGCACAAATTGTTAATCCACAACACAGCAAGCCAATCTGTAGTTTTTGTAGGTTAACTGGATAGAACACACATTCACATTAAGGGGTTTTCCACTTATGTGTGTTTTCTTGAGTCAAAACTCCCTCATAAGTTATAAGGGTAAATAGTCATTGGCAAAGATGCTATGTTACTTGTTCCAGTGCCTATTCAATCCCTAATGATCACAACTTGTGCTACCATAGGTACTTTGTGTCTTACTCCAAAATGTGGATAATAATAACATTTTCCATATCAGTTTATATTTAGGATTGAATTATATAGTACATATAAAAGTAGTGTAATAATATTTGGTGTAAGAAAAGGTTGGCTAATGGACACTGCTATTGTTCTTAGTCTTCTCTCATGAATTATTAGTTACCACTAACACTCAGCTTATAAAACCCTATGAGCTTTTTCACTTCCTCTAATTTGCCAAGCATGGTGACAACAGCAATTCTCTCTTTTAATCAATGTTAAATTGCCTAATATTTCTTAAAGTCCTCACATAATTCATACATTCATTAAATATTTTAAAACAATACATAAAATAAGGGATTTAATTTTGAATTTTAAAAGTTTTATATTAAAATGATGTTGGTATTAAAATTATATTAAACAATAGACTTAGGCCAAAGTTTTCTACCAAATGTAGCAGTAGTTATATTTGTGGCCCATTCACTTACCCAAACCACTGTCCTTATATGACAACATAATAGATACTTAATGAAGAATAATTTAGAGCAAATATTAAGATTATAGGTCAAAAGCTCATTAATTTTCCTTTACCTTAAAATTATGGTAAAGAGTGGGATTCAATGGCAGTTGTATTGATCTATGCCTCCTGCTTTACCCTGGTATCTTAATGAATATCAGCAACAACACACACGAGCAGGTACAGTAGTGATGATTTTCTGGAAAGGCAGGATGCTCCCTAGACCTCCCAAGTCAGAATAATCTATGTAGAGCCTAAAAAATGAGGAAAATTAAACTAAACAATCTCCTACTTTAAACTTCATTTACAAATCATGAACCCTGTTACAACTAAGTGAACTTGAAACAATTTATTTGACAATCTTTGCTTTATTAAATTTCCAAGGGAAAATTTAGAATGATTTTTATTTATAACATTTCTTCTTATTCCTATTCTAAAAAGGCATATCACTTTTTGTACATATCAAAAACCTGTGTAATGTCAGCCCCCTTCATCCTCTACTAAGCAAGTACCTGTAGTAACTGTCACATTAAGACAACCTGTTGTCCCTTTTATGCTGCATTTACAGTGCCCTCATTCCAACATTTTGTTTCAAACATGGTTTGCCATGATTTTTTAACATGGTTTAGCAATGTAATCTGTTCCTGAGTTTATTTTGTGTTGCCTATATCTCTAGAACATAAGTTCCTCAGGATAGCAATGATAGTAACTAATGACATGCCCTGGGTGCTGGCAACGTTATCTCACGTGCACTGTGTCTTAGTATGTATTTACTGAATATCTTTCCATTAACACATTGCTGTTCTGTTCATTTTTTTATTTTATTCATTGCTTTTGTTTTTTTGCACTAACTAAATGTATTTGTGCTTATTTCTTTCTAAAATTAGACTATTAAATAGAGAAATGACATATCTCTTCTCTACATGCTCCAATGCAAAGCAATTAAGAGCAGTATTACCAAAGTCTGAGAACCCCAGGAAGCATTTGAATGCCTGAATAAATGGATAAATGAACAAACAGCACTTTACAGACAAACAGTCTTCACAGTAGCAGCATCTCTAAATTCATGAGCTTTGTCTTTGTTTTTTTTTTAATTTAAAATAAGATGGGTGTAAATTTGCATTAACATTTGTTCTAATATTTTATTTGAAGAAATAAGAACCTTTAGCTGACAAAAGCTAAATTTTAGCTTCAAAGGCTTTAATAAATCGTTAGTCGAAGTGAGAGTTTCCACAAACCCTGAGGCATCAACATTGTTGGGCCAAACTGAAGGTTTAAGAGGAAGAAATTATTGCCACAGCAAGTGTTGTTTCAAACTGTTGTTTGTTTTTTCTCCCAGTCCTTTATATGAACTTCACATGAGCACTGCATCTGCTACATACTAGCCCTCCCTACACAACTCAAACATTTATGCTTATTTTTCTCACCTTTATGAGATCTGCTTGTTATTTTCAGTCTCAATGACAGAGAGATCAAAAGAGAAGTGAAAAGATCATTATGAGACTATATACTGAAGGAAGATTTGAAATCTCCTGCTCTATGCGGTATTTTCATGAAAAATATTCACATCAAGGTATTTAATTGTAAAAGGGAAAACATTCTAGGGTCTCAAAATCCACCTTCTTATTTACATTTATAATTATAGCTAATCAAATGGATTAGAATAGTATTCATCTTACTCAAAAAACATGTGTGAAAACAAATGTTTGCATTTACTTAATTAGTCCTACCATGGAATACATATTTTAATAATACATCAAATCCTACATATAAACTATTTTTGCATTTATTTAGTTAGACTTAGCTTAGAATGCATACTTCATATTATACTAAACCCTATATATAAGTCATTGCTCTAGCCTTGTGCTCACAACAGTCTCAGTCTATTGTGTCAAAGTAGAGAGATTGCAATATTAACACAAATTGATAATATTTACATATTATTAAATTTTCAAGCAACAGAACAATTCTGGCAGTCAATTCTTACAGTTAACAATCAATAGAAATTTACTTACAGAAAGTTAACATTTTATCCACACAGCTGCTGAGTATATAATGCATTCTAAAGCCATAGAATTAAATGCAGTCTACATTTAAACAATATTAACCTTATTTAGCTTCTGAAATAGTTTCTTTAAAAATACTGGATGATTACATGACTATATCAAGAGTCACTAAAAATTTCAAATATTTTGTTCAAGTGTGAAGCTAAAATTCCACCTTCAAATTTGCCACTTCCAGTGTGGTGTTTTCATTCATTGTAGGTATATGAGTCATTTCTCCAAGGCCCGTCACTGGAGAATAGGGGTCCTATGTTAACTCCCTATCTTCATTGTTGTTTATGAAATAGAAAATTCATATTTTCATAAGTGATTAGACTTCACAAGACTCTCTAATACTATGTGCTGTCATAAACTATGAGTTTTAGATATAATGCTGAGAGTCTTCACTGATAAGGTTATAAAACATTCATAATTTTAGTCACATTTTTGTATTTTTGCCAAAATATCAGAAAGAACCACAGAAAATAGAAAAGCTTTACTTTGCTTCAGATACTTTCAGATGTTCCACACCATATGATCAGGATAGTAATGCAGGTGGAGTACCAATGTTTCATATCATGGCAGTTAGGGAGCAGAACATGATAGAAACTAGAGTAAGACATGATGACATTCCCCCAAACTGGCCACCTTCTACTATCACACATATTCTATTTAGATTTTAATTCCATGTATGGATTAAGTCATTTACTAAGTTAGAGCCCACATGGTTCAGTCATCTCTGGAAGCATCACCAGTGACAAGCCCTAGGTGTCCTTTGTCATAGGCACTTCTCTATCCAATCAAGTGACAAAAAACTATCTCCCACAATTCAGTCCTTCCTGCTTTCTCTTGATCCCTTCATCAGCCTGCCCCATTCTTGGTCCCTCCTCTATGTTCTATTACAGACTTAGCAGTTCTGTCAAAGCATTAGAAAATCTGTCCCATTCAGTATAACTTCCCTGTTTCAGTTCTGGAGAGTAATATCTTATTGTCTACAGTTACTTAGCACTTTGCATCTACTATCAATGTCTATAGATATTTTGTATGAATCTATCACTGTAATAGATTGCTGAAAATAAATTTAAAAATGCAACAAATTATATGTTTAAATGTATACACATTTAAAAATAACCAAGATCACTTTATATAAACACAAAAAGATTCTATTAAACATTTACATATTTTTATATAAAGGTGCTTCTTGTCTTTTGTTAATGCTAGTATCTATAAATTAGAAGACTTTTATATTAATTGATGAAGTCAAATTTCTTTACTGAACAGAGTACGCAAATCTTTCATAACAGGAGATGATGGTACAAAGCAAGCTGAAATCTCTAAGGAATTGTATTTCTCTGATCCTCCAATGCAACACACACACACACACTCACACTCACACACACACATACATATGCACCCACAAATACATGCACATATACACACATACCTACTCTTTCATTCATGCATACAAACACAAATGTATATACACATATTCATATGCACACATATACATATACACATATATACATTGGTTTGCACTTGCACACAATTATATAAATACAACAAGCACATTCATCTGCTTTCAAGCACAGAATAATATAGGTTCTCAAAGTAACTAATAATTAGTGGTCTATTATGGTGATACCTCCAGTTTTATCTCACATTCAGAATTTTTTCTATATTTCACCCATTGATCACATTCCCCCTGCCTATTCTGAATGACAAAATGATTACCCACAGTGGCCATGGTCACTGCTAAGAATAATGAGAAGTATGCATTTTCTGTTTCCTCTTGGCTTGTCTTTATTTTCTTATTCCTACATATGTTTATACAAAGGACTCTGTCTTCTGACTTCTGCTGGTAAGACAAGGATATATTTAACAGCTCATACAGAGGTTGAAAAGCCAGGGTTTGTCTCTGTCTCCTCTTTTTGCCTTACTAAGAAACTGAGCAGATCACAACATTTGAGACCTCTCAGAATAATGTGGTATCAATTATAACACTCCATTCTGAGAAAGAGTAAAGTGACATCAGGCCAAGGAGATTAAAAAAGATACCACATGATAAAAGGCAATTGATACTGTTTGTAAGATATTAACTATCTAGCTATGTTTAGATATTTAATTACTATTACTAATTAATTATCTATATTAATTCAACTAAATCAAGCCTGAAAAATATTTTTAAGGCAGTAAAATTTCAGGGTAGATAAACACAATGATTTAAAAATAGATGTAGTGAGACGACCAAAAGATACACACAGAAGCTCACTGTGAAGTGTCAGAATGGCTGTGCTCCTTATGTGACTATTTCATTCAATCTAAGGTCTTTCTATCTGATCCAACCCAGCGACTAAGCCTGAGTTTACCCCAGGTTTCTCATGTGATTTCCTTAAATACTGTGCTTCTGTCATCTATATTATGTCATCTGCTCTGAGTTTCTCTTTATAAAAGGCCTAGTTCATTCATACAAGCCTAAGCTTATAATCAATAAATCTGTTTTAAGGGTAAAACTCAGTGAGAATTTGTAGGAAATTTTAATTTTCTTCACACAACTCTTACACACCCTGTGGTGAAAATGAGAAAAAAAAAAAGAGTATTGAAAGTTTTGTCAGCTACAAACAGAAGGTTTTTGTACTGTGTATTTATGATGCAGCTTTTAAAAACATTTCTGCTGCACTTTATCAATTTATTCAATGATTAGTTCAAGTACAAACCTGATTTACTAAACTTTGAGAAACAACATGATAATTTAGCATAGGATATAGCCATGGAATCAAATAGTATATGAAGATTTTATTTCACATATAAAATATTTCCTTCTGAGATTGTATAATTTTGCTTAAGTTGATTAATATATACATTCTTAGTCCATCCAGTTTTTTTCTCACATGCAGAACTGCAGATTGAAGTTTCTCAGTTCTGCAGAGCCTTGAGTTCTGGGTAAATCTCTCCCACCCATGGTTGCAGAAGTCAAATACAAAATAGTTACTCAGGGGCTTATATTAATTACAAGCTGTTTGGTCTATGGCTCAGGATCATTACTAATGCCTTTTCATCTTAAATTAACCCATTTTTATTAATCCATATATCAACACATATCTCATGGCTTACCTGTGTTTCACTGTATCTTGCGACTCTGGCAGGTTGCAGTGTCTGCTCTATCTCTGCCTTTTTTTTTTTCTCTATCTTTCATGAATTTCTTGCCTGGCTATCTCCTGCCTCAACATAGGCCAGAAAAACTTCTTTATTAGCCGACACATATTCACAGTGTACAGAAAGACCATCCCACAGCACTTCTACTTTTTTAACTAATCAAAAAGGAAGGATTTCATTTTAACATAGTAAAATTGCATATAACATGATAGTTATCAAGCAAGTTACAATATCAAGTCTATTTGTATTTACAAAATTAAAGAAAATACTCTGATATCTATTGCTAAGTCTGCTCAACCTTTAGGATATTTCTTATTATAGAGGTGTATGAATAAGAAATTGGAGAGTTAGATAGAATGAGACCAGAGACAAAAAATATAGATCCAGGAGTCAAAGAATGAATATTCAGTCACATGATTTTATTTCCCCTTGTTTCTTTCTACCAAGAAAACTGGAGAGGCATGTACAGACAGGTGAAACCCTTTCTTCAATTATGAAAACATAAGACATCTAGTAACCACACCTTTGGACAAATCATCTTATTTTGTAGCCTTTTGGGGCAAAACTAGCTCATGTTCTCTGACCTTGAGTCAAAATAGAATAAGGCCACACTACAAAGACTCTGTGGGCACCTAAATCTATTATATTTTACTAAGTCTAACATTTCATATCTAATTTACCTTTTATCATAACTGTGAAGAACAATAATTATAGTTATCTAATTTTCAACTCTATCAAAGACCAGCAAAGAACACAGTATTACCTGAATAAACAGGAAATGCATTGTAAACAACTTACAATGACACAGACATCTGGCTGACTGGGAAGTCACCCAAAGTTCCTCTGGAATGTTGGGGCATCTATCTTCAGCTAACAGGCCTATAGTCTTTGGCAGACTTTTAGTGAAGCAGAAATTTGAAGGACTCTTCTGCCTATTCTGCCAAAGTTCTTCAGTTGCATTTCTCTGTGCCCTGCAGAATGTCTGTCACTTTCTTCTGTGAAGCATGAAATGTGAAGAACCATCTTGCCTTGTTTTGTCAAAGCTCAGTGGTCACTTTCGTATGGGTCCTGCATGTCAAGTTTATATAGCATATTGTAAATCAGTCAAGGCAAGAAAACTTTTTTGCCCAGTGGCTAACTTTTGTCACAAAGAAAGTAAACTCTATATGGAGTTTCTTCAATGACCATCATCCTTATGAAGTAAATTTGTGCTGCCAGAAGCAGACATTTTTCACTGTCTAGAAAAGTATAATTTCTTTTTATTTATTTACTTATTTATTATATTTTTAAAATTGTCTTTTTACCATGTATCCTCCTGCTTACCCATTCTTCCTCTTCCCAATCTCTTCTAGTCTGCCTTTAGCCTCCCCTCAACTCATCCTCCAATCACCTCCCCCAAAAGGGAAGGAAGTCCCAAGGTGGGTCAGCTCAGCATGGCACATACAGGCAGGTCCAATTTTCTCATCCCAATATCAAGATTGGGTTAGGCACTCCTCTGCACTGAATGGGCTCCAAGGTGCCAGCCCATTTACAGGAAGGCAGTCTGTTCCCATCCCTAGAGACTCCACATACTGTCCATGCCAATCAAGAATTACCTACCCTTCAAGAAACTATTTCTTTTTTTCTATAGCTCCCAGGGACTATTCTTCATTCAGTGGGCTAACAAGCACTCCAGGGAGCCATATCTGTGGAACTCCTCCTCCTAATCTCTATTCCCTTGCTCATACAGACTCTTCTCCCCCATTCTCCAGAGGTAAGGGGAGTTCTACCCAGTTTTCAGCCAAGTATCTCTGCCTCAACCTCCATTCATTGTTGGGTATAGGTTCTGTGATGACACTTAGGATCATAATTTATTTGATTATAGGGTATGTCCTATTTAGGCAGCCCTCTATTATTGATTGGGAAATTAGCCAGGGACATTCTGTGAGCTCTTGGGTGTTTCCCTAGCATCCAGTCTATTTGCAACCCTGCAATACCTTCCTCTATCAAGATATCCATCCCTATTTTTTCTCTTTCTTTGTTGCTCCTCTCACTAAACCAACTCCTTCTCTCATGATTTGTTCCCACCCCTCCTTGGTTACTACCTGTTATGATCCCAATTTGCTAATGAAATATTCTATATTTTCTCTTCCTAGGGGGAATCCCTGGATGTCTCACTTAAGTTCCTTTTGATCCCAAGCTTCCCAGGGGTTGTGATTTGCAGCTTGGGTATTCTTTATTTTTTGTTTAAAATACAATTATGAGTGAATACTTCCCTTGCCTATCCTTCTGAACTTGTGATACCTCGCTGACAAGGATATTCTCCAAATCCATCCATTTGCCAGCAAAATTTAACATGTCATTTTATAAGTTTGATAATCATAGTTGATTAACTATTAATCTATATTTCTTAATGATATACTACAATTTTAAATAAATTTCATAAAACAATACCTTAAACAATATTAAAAATATTCATATATTATGACAAAATTAATCTTATATTTGTGTCATATTCAAATTCATAGCAATGTAAAGTACTTTGAGCTTAACAGTCTATTTTCTAATCAAAGTAGATTTAATAATCTTTTTATCATTTCTATATTATATCTCTCTTTTTGCTTTAAAATGAGACTGCATTTATGATCAATGCCCTTTAAAAACATTTTAAACAATATTTTGAAAATTTATGAGTAGATTTATGAACCACTTCCTGCTGAATGAGCATGCTAACAATTTTATGAGGATCTTGAGAAAATTTATAATTATGGTTAAATATTGGCTATAGTGGTTTCTAAGTCTGCATCATCTCAGCCAGCTACCATCTGGGGTTCTTGGTCAATCAAAACTTATTAGCCTATAACCAGTCTACAGGTTCTCATATTGTGTGGAAAACTATAGCAGAACCTCTGTTCAAAGGCAACATATCCTTAAACAAAAATTTTGAAGTCGAGATACCTTTAAAATATATATGTTGGCTTAATTTAGCAGCTTTACAATCAAATGTCTCATAGCAGTTAAAATTTTCAAAGACAATACAAGTATACAGTATACAGACACAATGTGTATATTTCATCTTTATGTAATTTTTTATTACTTTTACTATCTAAAGACTATTTTCTTAAACTATTTATATATTTTTCATCTCTCTTCTAATCCTATGTACATTTTAACACACATTGAAACTTGCTTTAAAATTTTGTCCATCTGAATCTGTTTTATTGTGTATCTGGAATTCTTTCCTGACCAAGAGAGTTTTTAAATTGCTAAGTTGCACAAAGTGGTATCTTTGGCTACTGGCTCTGCCCCAGTAACAATGAGTTATGCTTACCTCCTCAATACTAGGAAGCAATATTAAGTAGAGTGGAATTGTGTTTCTAAGCTTGATAGTATATTTTCAAGCCCTCAGGCAGAGGCACAGAAAAGGTTCTTTGTACCTGTGCTTGTGAGAGACATTGGAAGTTGGTCATGTTGTTGCTGAAGCCTGTCAGGGAACACCTTTAGTCATAATGACCAAAATGATCTAGGAAACTCTTCTTGGTTCCTTTTTAGAATCTGTTTAAAGCATTTTTAGGTCTATTTGGATCAACTCCTGATTGTGAGCACCACTTGTAGCCAGAAGTTTCTCTGTCCTGCCTAGCCCCAGGCTCTAGATGAATTTCCCAATCACAGTCCAGTAACTGCTTAAAAAATAATTCCTCAGAGGCTTATATTAATTACAAACTATTTGATCTATGGCTCAGGCTCATTACTAACTAGCTCTTTCATCTTAAATTAACCAATTTCTATTAATCTATTTGTTGCCAGGGATTGCTTGGATTACCTGTGCTCCAATCCATCTTGCTCACCCAACTACTTACATCTGTTTTCCTGATTTGACTTTCTTTTTCTTCTACCTCTTTTAGATTTCCTGCCTGGTTGTCTCTTGTCTTGCCATAGGCCAGAACTACTTCTTTATTAACCAGTGGGAGCAACACATATTCACAGTGTACAAAAAGACCATCCCACAGAATAAAAAACAAAAATATATGTATGTATGCATGTATGTATGTATGTATGTATGTGTGAAAACAAATATATAAAGCTAAATATAAGTAAATGAGAAGCACTGTAAACAGGACTATAGACACAAATTATGACAAAAGATATGATTCTTTTTCTAGTTTAAAATAGGGTATGGATTTTTGTTTTGTTCTGTCATAACGGTGGATAATTTTATAAATCATATTGATATTGAGATTTAGAATTAAATGAAAAACTTCATAGCTTTTATTTTCAATTCTAACTATATGTAAGTTTATAAAGTTGTACAATCTTTGAGTCTGCTGAGTTTGGATGTGTGATATCTTTATTTATTTACAACTATTTTATAATAAAGTTTATTTTAAAAATAATAGAATCTTTTGAAGCTTTTCATTTTCCACAGCTTTATAGCAAAACAATTTTAAAATATTGAGGATTTATAAATTATAACATAGAAGTCAACCTATGAAATTCTTTATTGGGTACCAGGGAATTGAGACAGGATCTTCATATGTGATTCTGCAGGGCTTACAATTCAGCAAGTAGCTAAGGCTGGGTCCACTTCACCATAATCCTCTGTCTCTCAAGTGCTAAGATTCCACATACATGCCACCAAACTCAGTAACTATTATTATTATTGATTTTCAGTATGAGCTTTCTAATTTCATATACATGTAAAAAGTTCCCATGGTAGTCAATAGAATGAAAAGTTAACATTATTTGCATTTATGCTAATTCATTTTGTTTCTGTTATTTTATTATTAAATCATCCCAAATACATTTATTAAAAATTTATTTCTTTTCTTATTTTAATTTTTTGTAAAGGCATGATAAGCGTTACTGTCACATAACATTTAAGTGATGTCAGCATATTGTAAACAATGTCATTCACATGTTTTTATAGTATCAGGATTCGGTGGATTTAAATTATTTGGAAGCCACAGCAAAACAAAGGGGTAGCCATTTTCTTTAAGCATTAAAACAAAAGCAAAATGTCTTTCAAGGCTTGACTGTAGCTGGTTAAAATCACTGTGGATAGGAAGCACTGCACAGACAGGAAGGAGAAAGGACTGTTAGCAGAATACAAGTCATCAGGATATTTACAAAAGCAACAGAGGTTTTGCTGCTGTCTTTATGAGTGGTTTGCTTAAATTGAATATTGATAGGTTTGGTTGCTATTGCTAAGTGGATAACAGAATCCTTCTTCAGACAAATTAAAAGGACTATGGGGATGATAAATAATGATGTCTGTGAAAAAAGGAAAGTACAGCCTAACAGGCTTGCCAACTGACTGTATGCCTCAGCAAGAGCCTTGTTAGAATATTTGATTAGGTGATTTTGCTGCAACAAGTCTTTAGAGAGCAGACTGCATCTCTGCTTTGTATTACCACTGGAGCATTTAATCACTACTGCTACTTTGTGCAAGACCATTTTCTGGAAACCTGCATACATCACCATAGGAGTTCAACTTCTTACACCATTTATTAGTTTTGTGTTAGTCTCCTCATACATTTTCTATTTACAATTGGATCCATGAAATGAGTTTAGAAGTATTTAGACAACTCTGACACTCTCTGTAGCATCTTCAGGTCCTGCCAGGCAAGAACAGGACTAGTTAGTATTTTCAGAAAATGGATGTGCCCTGTGTTCTCTATATGGCCACAGGATGAATGATATGTGTACCAAGAGGAGCAGTCTCTCCTTCCCAGAGATTATGCCCTTGATATTTCCATCTGCCCAGAAAAGCAGTCCATGATGCATAGTCCTTTCCATACTGTTTGTCCACATACTCTGGCTTTACATCACCCACCTATGTCTCCTCTAGGAGAACATGACAGTGCGATCCAATCTGTCTTTTTCACTCCTTGAGAACAAATTCTCCACCTGCAAATTGAGTCAAGCTGTATATAGTTGTAGCTCAGTTTCAAGTTCTGCTTGCCAGATAGAAAAACTATTTTTCAGGATTGAGATGCTATTGGAGTAGGAGTTCTCCTAAACCCTAGCAGCAGAGCATATATTTGTTGTCTGTCCTTGAAGAACTTTAGATGACTTGCTCATGCTTATCTCTCTTGGGCTTACCTAATGTAGTTTTAAAATCTGGCTGTTAAACATTATTTTGACAACATCAGCACAGAAAATTTGACTGTGTAAGGTGAAATTTTTCCCTAAGATGAACTTTGCACATTCCAGGTTATTATTTTTATGGCATTTTGTATCCATATCCCCTGTAGCAATCACTGGAATGACTAAATCAATTGCTGTCAGTGTGTTTTAAGCAAATTAAAGAGAGGCAACATATAATCAAAGCCAAGTAGCCTGTAAGTCATGGAAGCACATATACTGTCTTAACATGCTGTCTCTAATGAACCATAA
Source organism: Sigmodon hispidus (assembly GCA_004025045.1). NCBI lineage: Eukaryota > Metazoa > Chordata > Mammalia > Rodentia > Cricetidae > Sigmodon > Sigmodon hispidus. The sequence continues at coordinate 75,784 of PVIH01002228.1, forward strand.
TATTCAGAATGGAGGTAAAAAGCACTTTCCATAATTCTCCACTGTTCTGTTGTTTCTCTAGCAAAAGTCCAAGTAAAAAGTAAATCTAGGAGGATAAAGAAGAAATAGAGAAAGGAGAAAAAGAAGGATGAGAAGGTAAACCAGAAAGAGGTAAATGAGTGAACTACTTAAGAAACAAATTGAAGCTGGCAAACCCATGTGCTAAGTCATCACAAATATTTATATTTATGAATAGTCTTGGTTTCAGCTGACTACTAGAGACAATGTCAGGTTTGTCAAATTAGAACCAATGTCACCTGTTAGTAGTATGGTTAGTGTTTATTAAATGAGTGAATATTATGATAGTGACAGAAACAACAAGGAGAGAGAGAAAAAAAAAAGATGGAGATTCCAATAGAGAAAGCAAATATGAAGTTTGAAAAAAAAAAAACAGATGCTAGGGAAACCTCCAAGAACACATAGGATGTCACTGCCTAGGTCTCCAACCAATAGCAAAGGTGTTACCTAAATAGGACTTTCCCCATAATCATATGAACAACCATCTTAAGTGCCATCACAAAACTTACATCCAACAATGAATAGAGGCAGGGATACATGACTGAGCACTGGGATGAGTCCCTGGTCCAGCTGAGAGCAAGGGAGACACTCTATATGATCAAGGGGATAAGGACTATGAGAAATATTCTCACAGTGATGTCTGGCTGGAGCTCTGGGAAGCTCACTGAATCAAGAACAGCCACTGAGGAAACATCTGGAAAAAGAACTAAGTTATCCAAGGATAGAGAACTGTCCAATGACATGGGTAGTATGTGGAGGCTCAAGGGAAGGGTACAGACTGTGTTTCTGTACATTGACTGGCACCTTGGAGCCCATTCCCTCCAGAGGAACATGTAATCTAGTCTTGATATTAAGATAAGAAAGTCGGATTTGCTTGGAGTAGATGCTGAGCAAATCCACCTTGAGACCTCTTGCCCTTTCTGAGGAGGGGGCAGGAAGTTAGACAGGAACGAGGCTAAGAACTTACCAGGAGGGGTTGGGAGGTGAAATGGTTTTGGAATAAGGGGATACATGGATAAAAATGTGACTTTATTCTATAAAAAAGTAAAATTAAAATTTAAATAGTGCATATTTTTAATTACTTCTAGATAGTGATTACTGAACACATTTTAAAATAGTGATAACAAATGCACTTTCAATTCACATGGACCAACTGATATGACCTATAGAAATAATTATCAAAAGCCTTATTAAATATTCATAATGTCATGAAAGAAAGCAACCTAGAAAATGCACATAGCTAAATAATACATTTAGAAAACAGGTATTACATAGCTATTGAATATAATTTATCAAGAGAATATAGCATATCTGACACCTTTTTAAGTTATTACATATTATATTTTTAAACAGGGTGACTTTTGCTGTGATAAAACACCATAGTAATGACAACTTGTAGAGAAAGGAGTGCATTTCACTCACAGGTATATGTAACAGTTAATAATTTAAAGGAATTGGGACAGGGACCTAGAGGCACGACCTGATGAAGAGGCTGCAGAGGGGTCTTGCATACTGGTTTGCTCCTCATGGCTTGGTGAGCCTACTTACATATAGAACACAGAATCAGCAACCCAGAGTGTTACCAGCCACAATGGGGTGGGCGCTGCAACCTTCCCAATTAATCACTAATTAAGAGAATTGAAAGACTCTACCATGTGACTATGGCACAGTCTTACGGAGGCATTTTTCTCATTTTTAGGCTCCTCCCTCTTGTAAAACTACAGCTGTGTCAAGTTGACAAAAACTTAGCCAACACTTGAACCATACATTTGTTACCAATGTAGAGACACATGAGATCCTAATGTTTGTTTTCTAAGAAGATGAGGCAGAAGCAAATGAATTATGAAGTGATAAAATAAGTCCCACAAGATCATGTGTTTGAAGACTTGGTTCTCAGCTAGTTATGTTTATTTGAGAGAATATAGAATCTAAGTCATAAGGCCTAACTTGGTGATTTAAGTCAATAGAGAAATGATAAGAATTTCAACACTAAATGTGGTCCACAATGTGGATACACCACCATGTAAGCCCCTGTATCCTTAGACTAAACCTCATACCATGCAATTTCAATAATGTACTGACCCCTATAAATTGTGAACCAAAACCCACCAACAGTTGCCTCTATGAGACATTTGTCACAGTGATGAGAAGAATAACTAATCCAGTTGTCTATATTCCCACAGCTACTGTTAGCCAAGGTGACAGTCTGACACTTGAATTTTAAAAATAGTACAAAATGTGTTTTCAGCTTTTGATGTGCAGGCCTCCAAAGTGGAGATGTGACATATGCGAAAAAGTTTCAGGATACATGACATTTTAACAGAATTCAAAAGATGTTCACCAAGATGTTCTGTAGTCTATACTGAAACATCTATGTAAGTATCATGTTTCCTAACCCCGCTCCTCTAAATGGATCAGAACTCTCAACTGGATTCCAGTTAATACTGCTGCTTCTTTTGCTTTACATGATTTTTTTTTTCCTTTCCAGAATTTAAAAGACAGAAATTGACATGAAGGGAAACATTTGAGAATATGGACTAAACTTAATCCCCCATTAAGATGTGTTTTAAGTTAAGTTTGTAAATCCCTATTTATTGCAGAAGAAAAAATGTCTTTGAACATTCTATATGAACTAGATTAATGTTTTCAATAACCCAACACCTGTTATATTAGGTTCTGGCCCAGACTTTCTGGGCCTGGATCAGAAGTTTAGTCTCACTCTAGGCCCTGCTTTACCTCAAATAATCACATACAGGTATATATTATTTTTACACTAATTTACCTAGTGCCCAGGCATATAATTTGCAACCTCCTTCTTCTGAACTAACCGATCTTGTTCAGCCATGGAGCTCGGTACCTTTTCTCAGAGCATCATTTCCTCTATGTAGCTCCAGTAACTTTAGCATCTGTCTCTGTTCTGAAATGTTTCTGAGTTTTCTTAGCCTGGAAGCTCTGCCCACACTTCTTGTTTGACTTTGGCCAATCAGCTTTTATTAAACCCATAAACGGGACAAATATTTACATTGCAAGCATAATCCCACTAAAAACATCCTCATGTCACATTGCATCACATAATAAGTCTCTATCCAGGGCTGAAAATGAAGTAAGGAGTTGTTTCCTTTGATGTCTGCAGTTTGGACTTTCTCTTAATGTTGATGCTTAGGGAGTCTTACATTAAGCTTTTTGTAGTTTTATAATCCATAATCCATTCTAATAACAACCAAAATGGAACATTTTTGGGGCAGGGCAACCTAGAATAAGGTCTTAGCAAATGGCAAGTGGGACAGACAGCTGGAGACTGACAGGGGCTGAGTATGACCTGTGGTTGGAATAAGAACATAAACATTGTTCTTATCACGGAAGGGATTCATTGTGTTTTCTATTTGTAAAATGATATGTTTTGCTGCATTCTAGGGTAAGGGTCCCACAGAAGCAGTAGCAAAATCAGAAATATGCTGGAAGAGCATAATAGAATAACAAGGTAGCATGAGACTCTCATGCACCAGGCTAGTGGCTCAGGCAGAAAAGACCAAGAAGACTTGTATAAGCACAGAAATTAGGTGACATCAGGAAGCAAGCCAAAAAAGTAGGGCATGAAAGAACACCTATGTTTTCCACAACAGGAAGCAGCCTAAAGCTGGAGTTGAGGCCATAGAGCTAAAGGAACAAGATGCAAAACACTCATGTGGGAAAGGACATTAAATGAGAAATTAGAATACTTTTTAAAAATTATTTTATATGTCAGTTCTCTGTATGAATATTTGCATACCAGAAGAAGGCATCATATCCTACTATAGATGGCTATGACCCAAAATGTAGTTCTGGGAATTAAACTCAGGACCTCTAGAAGAGCAGCCAGAGTTTTTAACTGCTGAGTCATCCCTCCAGCCCTTGGTTTTACTTCTTGATAAAAGGCTTGGTTCAAATTTCTGGTCTACCATATACAAGCTGTGTGCCTATGTGTGTATGTGTATGTGTGTATGAACCTATGTCTGCAATGAGATTATCTAAGTAAGCATCACCAATGACATCTGTACAGAAATTAGACAAAAGCATAAAATTTCAGATTATTTAACAGACTTTTAAGAATAAAAAGAGGTTTATTTCTTCAAAAAGTATAACATTTTTCGTAGCAGCTCCAGTGATGATCTCACATTTGAAACAGAAAAAGATTATGGATGGTAACTTCCAGATTTGCTGACCTTTCAGAGCATCTGTCTCTCATCACAGGTGTGCAAAAAGAATTTGAGGTATGATGCAAAACTCCCTTGTACTGCTAAGGAGAAAAGAAGCTTTGACACTCTTATCCTCCACCCCTGCCATGATGGATGAGACCAAGATACTTTTCTGGTCCTGGATTATTTAATTCTTGAGATATGTGCAGTGTCAGCTAAGAAAAAAATTCTGTTTTTTACAAACAGCTCTCTAATGATAACAAATGGTCAGGTTCAACTTGGCAGAAGCCCTTTCTCTGGACATGTGTTCTAGGGATTGATGACACCAGCTCAGTATGCCTAAGAACTGAGAATCTCCTTAAGAAGATGATTAAAACAAACAGCAATGTTGTATCCTAAGTAAGTGTCTCTTAATTTACGTCCTCTACATATCTATGACATTTTCCATCACATTTTAACATATTGGGGTATCCCAATTTTAAGTATGTCAGAATGAATATTACCAGAGACTTTAGAATTCAAAAGTTTAGGTGACCTCTGATCCAGTTTGTCTTCTATTTATCCTTTAATGCTGAATAAATAATAAATAAAATGTATCATTGAGGTCTACACAGGTGCTGTGTAAGCCAAAGATCACAACAGCACAGCAGAGTTCCTCTCTGAAAGCTAATAAATCAAGAGCAGTCTGTGTACTAAAACTGCAAGAACAGCGCAGCTGACAGAGAGTTTCTCAACCACACTGAATTAAATCAGAAAAAGAACAATGGTGCTCCTTTGGTTCTTTTTTTATTTTTCCCCACTTAAATCTAATAGAAGCAGAAATACAAGTGTTTATGATTCTGTTAGCAAAATAGAGCTTAAAAGATGGATACACCTACCTTGTTATACTTGAATGATAGATCATGTCAGCAGACAATAGACTTCTCTTACTGATAGAAGTTATGATATGTAATACATAGTCTCTAAATTCCACAGTCAAAAAGATGAACCATTTATATGCCAACACAGTGGAAATAAGCCTTTATTTTACTGATGCATTTATTTAGTAAGCCCATGATACCTCATTAAGTAAAAGAGCTATACAAAACTGCAACAATTTGTATACTCTTCTGTCAGACTCATTAGGAATTAAGTAAAAGTATTGAGAAACAATTGAGCAGGATTACTAAAGGATAATAAGGTGAGGGACTATGTATGTTGCTCACAAACAGTGTGTTTCTGAAATGAGATGTGCTTAGAAGCTTCTTTTAATTCTTCATTGAAAATGTCAAAGTTGTCACTGAACAATTTTCTGAGAATAAAATTTTGTAAAGTAGCATAACTCTGAACCAAAATGTGTAACTATAAAATCTTTAAATAAAATCTTTTGTAAAATATAGGTAAATGGTTCTTTTATGTTAAAGCTGTATACTTAAAATAAACATATTAAAATTTAAGATAGAAATTATAGAATTTATTCCAGAAGCAGTACTTGTGTCTGGCATACATAAAGCCCTGTGTTCAATTTCCAAAGTAAAATGTGTGTCTATGGAGATGGAGAAAGAACTGTTTTGTGTCTTTTAACAACATATTGTAAGTATTCATTGTATTTTAAAACTATTATATTCATAAACTGTATATTATTAAGACACAATCTTGATACTGGAGCCTTCAATCATGGCAGTTTTTTGGGAGGTCAGGGTGGTTTTAGGAACCAAAGAGGCCAGGCCAGATCTAGGAAGCTTAGCCTATACCCCAACCTTTGGCCTTCATATATCAGCCTACTACTTTGGAAAAAGTCTTTAGATTTACCAGGTGCCAGGAAGAATCTAGGAACCCCAAGTAATATACTACCCACTGCCAGCTAACACTACTTAAAACATACCCATAACTCAAGACTGTACTCCTTCTCTTGAGCTTCCCACTAGGGCCTATAGCACCAGAGTAGTTCTAGAAACCACAGGGATGATAAACACCCAACACCTACTGAATTCCTTTAAATATATGCAACCACCTTATAATGTACTCCTACTTCTCAGTTCCATATTCTGGCCTGATACTTTGGAAGAAAGTAGGATCTAAGAGCTCCAGGTAAAATACCAACCATTGCCAGTGGACACTCCATAGAACATGCCAAATTACCCAAGACTGTACCCTGGGCTCCAATTTAGGCTTCACAGCACCACCAGTCTTGTGGAAGGCCAGTCCGGTTCTAGGAACCATCTATTTCCCCCCACCCCCTACTGCCCACCACCACCAACTGCCCAAAAAACCCCTGTAAACTTCCCTAACAACTCCAAACTAAACCCCCTTCCTCTGGGCTTCATATTTCATATCCCGGTCTACAACTTCAGAATAAGACTTCCACTTTAGCAGATGCCAAGACAGATTGAGGAAACCCAGGCCAGAAGGCCAGAGAGGAAACAGAAACAAGGGGCAAAACACCCACTCAACACTGACAAAGACAGGAGTGAACACCCAGAACCAAAATCATCCCAAACCCAGATGCTTTCAAATGCCAGTGTGAGAACACAATCAATAATAGAAAAGGCAATAGGGAATTATGAGAGTACATAGAGCCATGCTATAACAGCAAGACCTGCACATTCCAACACAGCTGAAGCACAAGGAAATGACTTTAAAAATCACTTTAGCAAGATAAGAGAGGTATAATATAAAAAATCCTTAAAGAAATTGAGAAAAGTAAAAACAAAAAGTTGTAAGAAATTAATTATTCCCCAAAAGAAAGCCAAGAAAAAACAAAGAGTTGAAGGACACTACTCGAGACCAGAAAATGGAAATAGAAGGAAAGTGAATAGAAACTACAGATACAAGCATCACCAAAGAATTTAAAAGACGGAGAGAACCTCAGGCATTGAAGACACAATAGAGAAAATAGACTCATCAGTCAAAGAAAAAGTTAATTCTACAAAAATGCTAGCACAAAATATTCAGGAAATCTGGAACATTATGAAGAGACCAAAACTAAGAATAATAGGAATAAAAAAGGGGGAAAACCCATATCCAAAATTCAGAAATTATATTTAACAAATCATATAAAAATAATTTTTCATAACCTAAGAAAGAACTTATGTATAAAAGTACAAGAAGCTTGCAGAATATCAAATAAATTAGATCAAAAAAGAAAATACCCTAGTGACATAATTATCAAAACACTAGACATGCAGACCATAGAAAAAAATAAAAAGCTTAAAAAAATAAGGCCAAGTAATATACAAATGCAGACCTATTAGAATCATACCTGTATTCTTTTTTGTTGTTGTTGTTGTCAGTGATTTCTTTCTTTTTTTTTTTTTTAATTCTGAATAAAGAAGTCACATGTTCTATCTGGGCTGGAGGGATAGCCTAGCTGTTAAAGGCTTGGCTCACACCTATATTCTTAATAGAGACCCTAAAATCCAGAAAGGCCTGGAATAATGTCTAACAGACTCTAAGAGACAAGGAATGTAATCCCAGACTATTATACCCAACAGAAGAGTCAATCATCATAGATGGGAAAAACAAGATTTTTTATAAGACAAATTTAAACAATATCTATTTACAAACCTTGTTCTACTGAAGGCACTAGAAAGAAAACTCTAACTCCAGGTTAACTAAAATCCTACTAAAATGGAGGCAATAAATAATCTCATACCTGCAAAACCCAAAGAAGGGAAATACATACACACACACACACACACACACACACACACACACACACACACAAACACACGCAAATACACACACACTGCCAATAACAAGAAAATATCAGAATTTAACAATCATTGGTAATTAATATTCCTCAATATCAATGGACTCAATTCACCAATAAAAAGACACATACTAATGGAATGGATATGAAAACAGGATTCATCATAATACTGTCTACAAAAACCATACCTCAACATCAAAGATAGACATCACTTCAGAGTAATGCTTGGAAAAAGTTTCTTTGATGCTCATCATCCTCTGAAAGTAGATTGGTGCTAACAGGAGCAAACATTATTGAAATGTGAAACTTGGCATTTTCCTTCCCTTGGACATTCGTCATTTCTTTGGGTTGGGAAACTAAATTTCTCTAATTTAGTTTTTTATAAAATATATAATAATGTGTTATGATTTTGCCTATTACTATGCTATATAGCAATAAATTTCAGGTTTGCCAAGTAATTGCACAGCTGTCTCTAAACCTGTTTCTCTAAGTTTATTACCTCTAGTGAGACCACCCTAGTTTCTGCTGCTGCTTTGATACATGGCACATGTTTTCCTGTACCTGGCATGCTTCACAATGTCCTCTATGATCTTGCCATGTTGCTGTAAATGATAAGGTTTCTTTTAGTGGCTAAATAACTTTTCACTATATAACCTGTGCTACCATCATTTTATCCATTCACTCATCAATGACTACCTCAATTTTTCCTGTATTTTAGTAATTAAAAATAGTTTTACAATGGACATAGGAATGCAAATTTTTGATATTTTTTTTCTCCCTTTAAATATTTCTTTGAGATTAAAATTACTAGATGACATCCTTCCATTTTATTTTTTCATATCATCCATACACTATTCTACAGTACCTGCCTCTAAGAACTTGTGAATATAAGAGCAGAGTAAAGGATTTATTTACCTTCACATCTCTGACAGTATCTTTTACATTTTGATTTTTTGTTTGTTTGCTTTTTTGTTTGTTTTTTTACTTTGGTTGTTCCTTATAGAGATAAGATATGTTTATTTCCTTGTGGCTGGAGTCTGCTATTTGGGATTGTTTTCAACTAAGAGGTAGGAACTGAAAATAATGTACCACATTTATTGTTTGCTGGTTTGAACTTATACTATTCTTATGCAGTAAACCACAGATCATGGTTGCAATATTGATAGACTCATAAGAAAGCATTTCAAAGTCATCTTCTTTTTCTTCTATTCTTTGCATTCTCTTTGCTTTTTCTTCCATTGAATTCTCTGAATCCATCAAAGGAAACTTTGTATATCAAATAGCAGAGCTCTTTGAAAAATTTAAAATTTACCAATATTTTAAATAATCAAATATGCTCTTATATGGTAATATTCATAAAATCTGGAACACAAAATTTAAATAAGCTGTAACAGTAAATACGTACCATGGAAAAAATTATTTTCAAGTATGTCATGTTAGTGGTAAAAGAACTGCTTATATAGAAAGACTTACTAAACAATTTGAATAAAAGCTTCCTAAAGATTTAAAAATGTATATAACAAATAACACTTACATAAAAGCTAATCACAGTTCAGATTCATAGTAGGAGGGAATATGACTTATAAATTAGTGATGATTATAAGGGATTTTAAGAAATAAGTCAAATTTCAAAGATGTTTCAGAGTTAAAACTGAAAATTTCTTCAGTGCATTTCATTTTGTGTGAATTTCAATACTATTTTCTATAGCCATATTTATGAATTTATCTTGAAAGTTCTAGCGGTAGAGACTATTTATTACTATTGACACACAATATCACATTAAGTCTAGCTGCCTAGTTTTATTTTATAAATAAATGAGTGAAGAAATAATAACAGAAGACAGTAAGATCTTAAAAAAATCCTAAATGATTTGCTGTCGAAATTAATTGCCAATTTATTATATATTATTGTTGGCATGCATGCAAAGAACAGATATTCAGTTGACATTAGGTTATTTTACTTATATCTGCAAAATAATATTTTTTCTTTTTTCTTTATAAAATAATTTTTTTATCCATGTATCCCCTTGTTCCCCCTCCTTTCCCTCCTCCCAACCCGCCCAGTCATTCTTCAAGCTCTCCCCTCTCCATCCCCTCTCCCAAAAGGGCAAGAAGTCCCAAGGTGGGTCAGGTCAGCAGAGCGCATCCACTCCAGGAAAGTCCAATTTTCTCATCCTAATATCAGGAGTGAGTTAGGTGTTCCACTGAAGGGAATGGGCTCCGAGGTGCCAGCCCATGCACAGAAACATAGTCTGATCTCATTTCTTGAGGATCCACATACTGCTCATGTCAACAGACAGTTGCCTATCCTTGGATGGCCTAGCTCCTTTTCCCGATGGCTCCCCCAAAGGGGATGTTCTTGATTAAGTGAGCTCTCTAGAGCTCCAGCCAGCCATCACTGTAGGAAATTTCCTTATAATCCCTATCCCCTTGCTCATACAGACTCTCCTTCCCTGCTCTCAGCTGGGCCATGAGCTCAGCCCAGTTCCCAGCCATGTATCTTTGCTTCTACTTCTATTCATTGTTAGATGTAGGTTCTGTGCTGGCACTTTGGGGAGTTACTCATTTGATTATAGGAGAAGTCCTGTTTAGGCACTGCCTCCATTGTTGGTTGAAGACCTAGCCAGGAACATCCTGTGAGTTCTTAGAGGTTTCCCTAGCACCAGGTGTCTTTCCATGCCCACATTGGCTTCCTCTATTAAGATTTCCATCTCTTTTTTTTTTGTTGCTCCTCTCACTCTGTCATCTCTGTCTCTCATGATTTGTTCCCACCTCTTCTTGGTTGCAGCCAAAACAATGAAATTGCCTCTGATAAGAATATTTTTGTTTAGAATATTATATATGTTTATATATATATATATATATATATATATATATATATATATATATATAATACTTTGATCCTATTTTTTTCTTTCCTCAATTTCTACCAGAACCTCCCTGCCTCCCTATTCACAAAACCACATTATTTTTCTCTTAGAAAAATAAGCAACAATAAAAAACAAAACATGACAACCAAAACACTCTAAAAAAAAAAGAAATAAAGCAATAAATACCAAGACAAAACAAAAAGTGTGTGTGTTTGTGTGTGTGTGTGTGTGGGTGGGTGGGTGGGGGGGGGTGTGTGTGTGTGTACAAAATCATAGCAGCAACTGAAGCAAAAAAAAAAAAAAAGCTTATCTTGTGTTGCCCAACTGCTGGTTATGGGCCTACCCTCGAGAGTGGCTGTTATACTCAGTAGCATTCCTTTTGAAAAAATTGGCTTTCCCTTTCTCAGTAGGTAACAGTTGCAAATAACTTCCTGGTTAGGAGTGGAGCTTTGTGTCTTCTTTCCCTTCTCAATGCTGAAATGCTGTCTGGTTTGACACTACTCTGATCTTGTGTATGCTATCACTGTCTCTGATCTCATATATAAGATGCTATATTTTTTTAAAATTATCCACCACCTCTGGGCTTATGTTCTCTCTGCTTACTTTTTAGCATACATTCCCGAGTCTTGAGGGAAAAGTTGTTTTTTTTTTTTTTTTTTTTTTTAATCCCATTTTGGGTGAGGGTGCCAAGACCCTGACTCTTTGCAAGTAATTCTGGGTTGCTTTGCTAATTTCCATCTACTGTAAGAAGTGAAAGGTTGAAAGAACTGTAGCAGGAATCCCTGATTGTATTAGAGAGACATTGCTTTTTGGGGCAGCGCGCGCCGCGGCAGCGTAAGAAGAGGTTTCCGGGGCAGCGCGCGCAGCAGCTGCGGGCGGAAAGAGAGGCGGGATTTCCGGCCCAGCGCGCGCGCGCGCGCGCGCGGCAGCTACGTACAGCAGCGGATTCGGCGCGTGGCTAAACTCTCTTTTGCTCTTTTATAACAAAATAAATCTTAGTTGAAACATATCAATTGGTGATGGGTTTATTCCGCGATAAAGAACCTCTGAACTATGAATATAATAGTATGCTAATAGGAGTAATTTTTTTGCTATGATTCTTTAGCAGAATAATAACATTAAGTTTTCTTCCAGGTCTCTCTCAGACTTATCCAATCTGCTTTTAGGCCTCTTTCACAGTACCATGTATCAATTCTATCTTCTGAGGTGAGCCTTAAACCCAAGTAAAGTGGTTTCTGACTTCTGTAACATTTGTGCCAATATTGACCAGTAAATTTTATTTTATTTTTATTGTTCAAATTATAAATTAATAAGAACATTTCTCTCTTTTTTTATTCCCTCTAGCTCTCATATACATCTCCCCAGTCACTACCAAATCCATGAATTCTTTTTACACAAAATTCTATTTGAAAAATATATGTATATACGTATATGTGTGAAATAACCTGTTTGGTTTATATAAATGTACTTGCATGCATGTCCTCATAGCTTACAACTTAGTACTGATAAAATAGAGAATAAGAATGGTGGTATTTTTAGAAAGGAGAACATCAATTCATTGTGTAACATTATAGCTTTCAAGCAGGTCTCTACTGTGGGTCTCAGGGTTGGAAGCATTGCTGCTGTATTCTATTTGTAGTAGACTGAAGATCAGGCTGTGTTTCTATGCATGGACTGGAATAGAAAAGGAAAAAATCCAGAGGTAAAAGATAGTAGACAAGATAATGTTAAAAAAATGGCAATAAAAAAAGCTAAATTAAGGCCTAGTTTTTATAAATAATAATAAGTCTCTGAGCATGATTTATTTGGGAGCTGGGTAGCAGGCCCCCCAAAGAGTAAAGAGTAAAAGATAAACAACAACATAGTCTATCAGCTTTTACATTAGTAATTAATGTAAATTTCAAGAACCATAATTGCACTCTACTTTACAAGCATTTGAACTTAAAGGAAATAACCACTTCATTACATATAAGTATAAAAACAGCATAGTGATATCTTTTATTTTGTGGAATAAATATACTCTATAAAGAGTTTAAAAGATCATGACCTCTGTAAAATAGAACTGTCATTTCACACGTTTATTTTCCTTAAAAATTGAAGTTAGATACAATGATCTATAGTAGTGTTTTGATTTTGTGCTTTAGAACTATGAAGCCTGTTTAAAGAAAACACAATACAGAGGATTAGAGGTAAGCTGTAGTCACTAAATTCTATAGATCTTGAAAAAAGTAAATTAGATGTCATTCCATGGTTCAATCTCTTGTCAACAGTGAGGCAAAGTGGGAATGTGACTCAAAACCCAGGCAGTTCTGTCACTGAGACTATACACATGATTCAAAGACAGAAATCAACCATGTGTGAGATAGGGATTCTCACACATTCATCTTGGAGCTTCTTTTCTGACACATTAGACATGATTCAATTCAACACTGAAGAAGTCCTTATTTAACCTGAGGCACTAAAGGATTCATGATGACATCCAGGATAGTGAAAATCACTTCAGAAAGAGTACTTAAGTATGTTTACAAGGCAATCTGAGTAATAGTGATACTGATTCCCAACATGCGAGTAGGTATGCATGGCATTGTATTTTTGATATGAGGTTTCCTTATGAACCATAAATTGGCCTGAAATTCTCTATATATTTCAGATTCGTCATAACTTCTTTAACCTTGGTCTGAGTATCTCAAGAGCTAGGATACATGACTGATCCAACAAGAACTACTATAGGGATATAACACTTAATGGTCAAAGAAGGTTTATAAAATTGAATATATAAATGAAAGTATAAAATGTAAACCTATATTCAAGTAAGAAGTAAAACTGAACATGGATGATGAGTTCATCTTACATCAAAGTCCTTATTCTTTAAACTACATCAATCTTGCTCTAATGAGGGTACTTTGTAACACAATGATGATTACTGAAAATGTTAGTGTAAAGAAAATATTCTTTCTGATAATTTTTAGTACAAATTGACACATGTACATCTTTCAACATAAATTTTAAAGCAGTATAAATGTACTTATAGTAAAGATTTTACAATAATAATGAGTATTTGATTTACACTTATTAAATGAGGAAAAAATCCTGATTAGTTAGATCTCACAATACTAATTACTATTAACAAGTGGTCATAGTACAAAGGTACATAACAGACCTAACATGAAAGCAAAAAGATCTTACCCATTTTTATTTGTATATGTAAAAAAAATCAACCATTTTATTTCATCTCTTACGCTGACCTTTTAAATTTATATTCAGGATTAAACTAGGAAGCTGATTATAGAAAACCTTTTTAAGTGTTTAAATGTCAAGGGAACACAAATCCTTTGGTGCAAAAAAACCAAGAAATATACTGTAATAAGTTTTATAGAGAGAATGAGTGCAAAGAAACATTTTCTGTCCAAATTAAAGAATAATGGGTTCTTCCCATAATAGGAAAGTGTTTATTTGGTGCCAGAAAGAACTGAGAAAGTAGATGTAATTTGAACCATACCTTGAAGGATAGATAAACTCCACTGGGTTGAGAAGAGAGAAATAAAATTTTAGCTGGAATGAACAACATGAACAGAAGCCCAGAGGAACCAGAAAACATGGCTTGTTTATTTCACCTGTGCAAAACACGGCTTACAATGGAAACAGAATAAGGTTTTTTTTTCTGAATAAGAGGTGAGTGATTATGACCTAAAAACATGAATTCAAGTTGTTTTAGAACATGTTTCATTGTATAAATGGTTTTATAAATGATTTTATGGTTATATGATAAAATAAAGTAATAAATAATACATTACTATTAATGTAATACATACATTAACATGCATGATAAAGAAAGAGGTACATCACTTATAACAAAGGGAGGAAAAATATATAACACATTTTAGGGCTTATCTAATAATGCACTTAAGTTTCAGTTGTTGAAAACTAGTAGCCTGATAAATTAACTCATTCAATCTTTTTAATGCTGTGACACCTTAACACAGTTCCTTGTGTTATGGTGACTCAAAACCATAAAATTACTTTTAATTCTACTTTGTAATCCTGATTCTGCTACTGTTATGAATCATAACGTTAATATTTTTGAAAATATATATTTATCAAAGGGGTCACAACCCACAGGTTAAAAACCTCTGCTATAAAGGTTTTAGCTGGTTACTGAATTGAAAATATGATATACAAAAATGTTATACAATGAGTATCTATTAAAAGGACACAAGAAGTTAAGATAAATTGGACGTGCATCTATAACATCCCAAATCTGCCATGAGGTTCAGTCTTATGGAACTTGGAACATATGTAACAGTGTTAGAGCTCTTAGCGTTATACAACCCAAGATTGCCAGATCTGATATTAAGGAAAAAACTTACATGACACATTTTAAAGAAAAGACTGAAATTTCCCATATAATCATTAAAAGTGGGAGAACATAGAGTAGGTAAATGAGAAGAAGTAAAGGCTTTATGGACTAATTATTTTAAGTCCATATTTTACTAAATTAATCATTTGTATCATTGAGAATAAACTTAAGGAAAGAATCATAGTTGCTCAATTAATAAGAAAGAACCAACTTTTCCAATTATTTGGAAAAGTAATAAGAATACATGACAAGAGCATTTCTGAAGTAGAAAAAAGACTGGAAATTAAAGAAAATAGTCTGCAAAAGATAAGGAAACCAATGAGTTACTGATGATTCAGGATTTGGGACAACTGAATAGATGTCACTGAAGATGATGTCAGCAACTGTAACAGAAGAACTCATGATACACGTCTTTCCAAAGCTGAACTGCATATATCTGCAAAGAACTTTAAATGAATACACTTAAACAGATGAAATATTGCCAGGAGAAGTTTAGAAAACCAAAGATAATATTTAGTATTACTAGAGTATTACAGCAGCCTGCACTCATAACCTGAATTCAATGTTTGAGCATCAGTATGCAAATGTAGTGTTTCACTCTTTGTGATGGGAAAACTAAAAGAGAACCTCACAGTGCTGAATCTGGTGATGAGGATTTGGATGAAAAATGATATACATGAATCACAGAAGTTTTAATGAATATCACTCAGCTTTATTATTTTAGGGGTGAGTGATTAAATGATGAAAATATGTAAGACTTGTCCAGAAAAAAATACAGAGGAAGAAATCAAAATAAAAAGGAAATTCAAATAGTTGGGAATAGAGAAATCTCTCTCACACTTTCAAAGAAACAGGGACAAAACATAGTAGACAATAATAAAGTCAAGTCCTGTATAACAAAGCAAACTGAGAGTTCAGGATTGTCAAAGAAACAACACAGAACACAAGAAAAGTTTAAAGTGAGTTTTATGGTGTTGGATTACAAACATTATGAGGGACATATAGATAGTATTGAATTTTTTCATTTCTCTTGGAATTGTGTGACATTTGCATAGGTCCATGCATTCTGAAAAATATTCCAATTCATTCAGTAAATAACTATTTAGAGACTGTTATATTCCAAGACTACAAAAAGAATGGAATGTTATAACTGGATGCTTATAACCCTGTTGAAGAATTTAATAGATGTGCCCATGCTGCAGTAATGAGATGAACCCATACTGAGTAGAGAACTGAAATAGGAAAGAGAAGCCTGGGGCAGATATTCTGAAAACCAGAAAGATGGGGAAAACACAAAAAAGAGAACAATAGCTGCATTCCAGTTGGCTTTAAAGAAGTGATTTATCTGCTTTTCCTCACTCTTAATACATGTGCACAAAAAAAGAAAAGTAGACAAACTCTGTTATGTAAGAAAAGGAGAGTAAGAATGCCCTAGATGGACATTTGGGAATACCTTGTTTCATGAAATGCATGATATTGAGCCATCAATCATAGCAGCACAGAGAGTGATGACCTTGTCAAAGAACAACATTTTTCAAGATGTAGCATTAATAACAAAGAATCTAATTTCAATTGAGCCTTATCAAATTTATTATCCAAATTTGACTCTGTTGAGACACAAATGCTCATTTTTCAAAATAACCCTTCAGAAATGTTATGAATGTATAGGTCAAGTTTGCATTGAGTTGGATAATTGCATTGTCTTGTTAAATGTAGTCTGTACAGTCATGTAATAAATTATTGTGAATATACATCATAATAATATGAATTATCCTAAAAGTGACAATGATGCTAAACTATTTCACCATATAACCACTGAAGCAATATGATAAATTATATATGGATAATAAATCATGAAGAACATATCCTCTAATAAATGATTACTTGGTAATTGTCCATTTTTATACCTTCATTTTATCACTTAAGATTTTAACTATGTATAGCCAGAGGAACATTGTATGAGGTATTTATGTGTCATTCATTACAAAATCATGTTGACAGATATTATGCAAATGCCAATAATAACAAATAAAAATGAATGTAATAGAAAAGTTAATGAGGTTTAATGCCATGTGAAAGTAGATCAAATACTATGTACTAACATTAATATAATTTATATGACTAATGTCCCTATGCTCCAAAAATAATATTTAATGGCATTTCATAGTAACTAAAAATTTAAAGGAATAGAGTAGAAATTTGTCTATCTTTGTGAATATAATATTTGAAATATATTACAGATAATTAATGTGATTATCAAAAGTTCTTTTCATGTAAAAACATCTTTTCTTACAAAATAAGATAGAGCTAGCAAAACAAAACCCTTTCTAACCATAAATTTACTGTAAAGTTACTATTAGATATAGAAAATAAGAACAAATTATAAATGTTATGTATATTTCCACTCAAAGATTGTTCTAGAAAAGTGTTTTAAAAGCTAAACTTGCTATAAAAAAATTCATAAAATTTCATTTATTTTAAATTATAATGTGATGCTCACCAAGTTCTCAACACCTGTGTTCATTTCGTGAAACATTATCTTAAAATCATTATCAAAAATAATTATCAATTGTAATTAGCATCTTATAGCCAAGGCTTCCCCAAAATAATTCCTATCATTATGCATGCATCTTTCTTGTCTCCATGAATACATTGAAAATTTCCAGTGAAGTAATACATTTTACTGTGAAAACAAAATAACACTAAAGTACTGAAATTAGATATATATTAAATAATTTTCAGAATCATGAAACTTTATTAAGTGGTCTTTGAACAAGCCTCTAATATAAGGCTTTCTTCACTGAAATATATTCATATTCAGTAAATACTGAAAAAAGCAAACTAATAAATACATCTGAAACAAAGAGCAATGGCAAGGTTTTAAAAAAACATACTTTATATTCAAGTAAAATCATTTAACTAAGTGATATAAAAATATAAAATTAAATGTAAATTCTAAAATATTTATGTTTTAACTTGGTTAAGAAAAATCAATATTTATCAATACATCAATACATAGTGGGGCAGTTTCACATCAGACTATATAGCCAACAATTAATTTTTTGCCTTTCAAATTCTAATAAATAATTTTGCAAACATCAGGCAACAAAAAATACGTAAGAGTGGCCAAAGTCTGTCTTACCAGTTAATTTCCACACTGAGTCCTGCATCTAAAATTCACTTCTGAAATCGTGTGTTCTCTGCTCTAGTCATGTCCCTGCAGAAAGAAGGGCAGCATCTGCCCTGCTGCTTGAGGTTTGTAAATAACATTTTACTGGAACATAGCCACTCTCATTACCTACCACTTTCTACAGCTGCCCCAAGGCAGAAGATGTTGGCTATCTAGTCCTATAAAGACAAATCAAATTTAAATATTGTGTTTTAGAAACAGTAAAACTTCTAATTAGTAACACACATTGCTAAGTATGACATGAGTTTAAACAGCCTTTCATCTTAAAACATGTTATTTGTTTTCAGAAATGAAGACATGAGATGAGGATTGTAGATAGTCACTTAAATCTTGACTGAGATGCAGAAAGAGGAGAAGCTAAGCCCAAGAAAAACCATTATCAAATGGCAGACTCAGAGTTCCAAATGAGGCCTCCATTCCCAAATGAAGGCCAGGCTCCTCTTACAGGGAAGATGCAGTCAAATTTCAATACATACAATAACTCAAATAATTAACACAGATGATATACATTAAAGAATTGTAATATATTATGCAGTTTCTTGGTAATCTATGCTAGTAGGAAGTAAAACAAAATAAAATTTAAAAGAAAAGAATCCATTATGGAAGCTGTAGTATGACGTAAGAGTCGCACAGTAAACCTTTTATTCATGTTTCTTTACTTGAAAGTGTTCATTGCAGAGTCGTTGGTCTGGTTTGAGGCTTCTGGTTTCTGCTACACTATGGATGTTGAATTCTTACTTGGATTCTTCTTCTATATCCTGTTGTTGCTCTGTGTCATGGTGGTCCTGAATCTTCAGCTCTGCAAGACTGACCCCTTCACCTGTTCCAGCAGATCATAGAGGAGGTGGATATTGAGGTGGGGCAACTCATGGTTGTGGGCCCGCACAGTTGCAGGATTGATTATCCTGCCAACTTTCTCCTGTATTCAGCATTGTCCAGGCTTGTTCACCCCTTACATTGATGAGCAGGTGGTAGAGCCAGTTGTCTGGCTCTCTTGTCCTCCGGTTGGGTTCTCCCATACCTGCACCTTCAGGTAGGTCTCCTGTGTTGCTCAGGCCAGGTGCTGCAGCCACTGTCCCAAGTGTTGCAGACCATGAGTTGCAAATAGCTCTCTTGCTCTTATGACTGTACAGTCAGGTCTTCTACCCACCATAGGTAGGGATGAGGACAGGAGCATCTCTCCTTTGCCCACACCACCCTATGGAGATAAAGAGGGTTAGACCAGATCTCGCATACTCACACTCTTGGGCCTGTTCACTCACACCCAAGATCATCTTTATAGCTCTATTGTGCTGCTCAGACAAGGTCTGCTTTCCCAAGTGCTGTGGCCAGCTCCCTCTTTTGCCACAGAAGATGAGTAGAAAGGGGTAAAGTGAGGTATTTCTCTGTTGACCTACATTCATGCATGACAGACAAGTAGTGAGGACAGCTCATCCATGCTCACAACTTTAGGGCTTGCTCAGCCAAATGGGTCAGCTCTAATGTGCTGCCCTGCCCAGGAGTGTGGCAGGGCCTGCTCTCTTTAAATGCTGCAGCTGGTAAGGGGCAGGAACAGCTCTTTTACTCTTATAACCTAAGAACAGGTTTCCCACCTGCCTCAGCTGTAGATGGGAAGGAAGGGGGGGATATCTCTCTTCCTCTCATGCTGTCATGTGGCAGATGAGGAGTGGAGTCAGATTGCTTTCCTATACTAAGGAACAGCTCATCTGTACTCCAACAGGTTCAGTTTTACTGTGCTGCAAGATGAGGTGAAGAGTCCTTTTTCCCAAGTGTGGCATCTAGTAATGAAAAGGGGCAGCTGGAAACAGTAGATGCAAGGAGGGAGAACATTTTTCCTTAACTCATGCCACTGCATGGTAGACTTCAGGGGCATGACCTGCTTGCCCATTCTCATGCCCTCATGGTCATCTCATCCATGCCCTTATGAACAGGATTAGCTCTATTGTGCTGCCTAGGTGAGGAGTAGAAACCTCTCTTTTGAGTGCCTTAGCTGGTGAAGGGCAGGACTAGTTTTTCCTAGTGTTGCAGCCAGTGAGGGGTGGGGTCAACTCTGTGCAGGCCTATTCTCTTCATTTTCAGGAGTATCAGAAGCCCTGGACATTAACACAGACTATGGCTGCATCTGAGCCATTAACCCAGACATGGGTCGTGGCAGCAGCCCAGGCCTAGACACTACCATAGCCCTGGGCAGCACTAAACCACCCACCTCAGGTGGCTCCTCACCACTTTTGCATCTTCAGATATGCATATATCCACAGAAAAATAATCTCTCTCTCTCCCTCTCCTTCCCTCTCCCTCTCCCTCCCCCCCATCACAGTACAAACCCACCATGAGATATGTTTTAAATGAGGTTTATTTTGTGAGAATCACTTACAAAACAGAGAAGGTTTTAAGAAACGGTGAAGGGGTAAGGTTGCAGCGTGCTGGAGCATTTCTAATGAAAGCTCCTCACCCACTCGCCACACCTCCAAACACCCGCGCTGCCAGCCGGAACCGCAAAGGCTCAGAAGCCTCGTCATCAGTCCAAAACCGCGCCACCGGTCAGGAACTCTCTCGAGAGGTCCCGGCCCTGCGTGAGAGAATGCCGGCTTCCTGTCTTGGTCTTCTCCCTTGGAGGTCTACTTCCAGAACTCTTTCCAGTTGACCACGCCCCGATCGGCTCCAGCCCTCTGATGCAATCCGTTCACATGTATAGTTCCTGATTTCCCACTACACCTCTCTCTCTCTCTCTCTCTCTCTCTCTCTCTCTCTCTCTCTCTCTCTCTCTCTCCAATAGCACACCATACGTTTGCTCACTAATATTGCCCATCTGCCCAGCACAACACTGAGCCTGTGCTTTCTCCTCAGAGCCCGGGGCAAACTACACCAGCCACACATGTGTGTCTTTTTGTCTCACCCAGTGCTGTGCTTTTATTTCCAAGAATATTAGTCCAAACTAATTTTGAGAACATTTTTTTAAATAGACAGAATTTAGCAACATATACTGGTGCTTTATTTGCTATAGTTCAAAATTGCCTTTAATGGTTTAAACAAAACAAAAGAAACCATGCTACTCACCATTCCAGTATTTATAATTGCTTTGGGTGTAATAGTACATCATTGTCTTCAAGTAATTTAAGTTTGAGGCAAATGTAAAAGAAAGAGGAAAAAGCCCATTTTTTGTAACAAAGTCAAGAGCATTTTGTTCATAAGTTTTATTTGTGCTTAAATAAAATTCCCAGGGTTGTTGGATGAGAAAAAATGCCTTAATCCCCTATATTTACATCAATGTGAATGAAAATCCCACAAATCTGGCACAAAGGAAAATCATACAAGTAAATATAAGGACTAAAGCTGAATTCACTGTAATTCAAAATCCATTTCCTTAACCAAAAACTTGAGCATGTTTTTCAGCATTTGATTGATACAATCTTCATATCAAATCCCTTGAATTTAAATTTGATTTTCCGATGTACTTTTCTAAAACAAAGAGGAGATGTGCTCAGAAATTGTGAAGTTTCAGAACAAAGATGAAACAGTGTTGGGGGCCACAGTGGCTAGGGCTAGACAGGGCCAGAGACAGGATATCAATTTTAAATTCTGATACAAGATGAAATTTTATGCACTTTTAATCAACATTTCAGCAAAATGAAGACTGTAGCATTGGACATACATGGAAAAGACATGGAAGCTCCTGAACATGTTGCTGTCACTCTTCACACAAGATGTTCAACCATATCACATGGATCATTGGTGCTTTGGCCACAGCACCTGTGGTGAACCAACCATCTCTGCTTTAGTGAAACCTGTCACTCCCTCAGAAAAAGCAGGTCTTCCTTTCTGGCAGCCAGTGCTTTGCATTGAGGAAGGGTCAACTGAGATGCTCTCATATGGCAATAAAAGCTGTAGAAGCTGCTCTGGAATCAGTGAGGTACACCAGCCAATAAAGGTACCTGCCACTGAGCCTGATTACCTAAATTTTCCTTGGGATCAACACAGTGAAAGAATAAAACTTATTTCAGAAAGTTGCCTTCTGACCTCCAAGCAGGCTCTCATATACTCACACTGCTCCTTGCAGCACAATAAAAATAAATATGAATTTTAATAAAACAATTAGACATTACCGGGATCGTTTTTCTGATGCTAGAATGTCTCATTGTTGGAGATACATATTTTACTTCTACTTCTGTTTTATGTACACTGATAGAAAGAAAAAAAACAATTGGCTTAAGCCTGTTACAAAAGTCAAAGCCCATTTCGAGGAAACAGATTATTTACTGTTTTAATTAAGTTAGTGGAAATTTATGTCTTAGTCTGTTTTCTTTTCTTTCTTTTTTTAAATAGATGTGTACTGTGTATCACCTCAGTTTCTGCTGATTTTGTTAGAAGTCATTGATGTGTTTCTGCCTCTGGCACTTTATTGACCAGTTAGCTTAACTGATACCCACTTCAGCAGTCACTCGGTCTTTTTTCAGATTATTATGTAATCTCACCTGCCTTTCAGAGTGAGGATAATAAGCCCATCTTGTGATTCATCCAGTCTATATAAAATAGAACCTCAGAAAGATGTATTAACTCGGGGTGGTTATACATTCTTCTGTAAGAGTAGATGTCTTATCAGAAAATCTAATATTCTTTTAAAATTAAAATTTGGAGCTAGGACTTTGACATTGAGTATGATAATAGTATGCTCAGTATTACTTAGATCTGTAGAATGTAGATTTTATAACTATCACATTTCCCAATTTATCCCAAATATACTTTAAATTATTTTAAGATTGGCATAAAAATGATAGTTAAAAAGTGCATGACCTAATAACTGAAATGCAGATTTTATAAAATAGTACTTTTCCAACTGTCATATATTTGAAATCAATCATCCTCAAACATAATTATATGTCAGAATAATCTTTAGAGGACAGCAAAAGAAATGTATTAGTCTCATTCTAGAATCTCGCAAAGTAGACCCTCAAAACAGTGAATCTTTAACAGCTGACAGGTGATTATGCTGTACACCAAAACTGAAGTAGTGCATTTAGGACAAAGCAAATTGACATACAATATAAGAGTTTGTTTAAAAATGAAATATCTAGTATATAGTGTGTAAATTGTGTTTTTACTAAAATGAATAAAGAATTGGTGGATATATCAATATGACTTGTTTTACCTTAGCAACAGTTAATTGCCTGTGAAAATTCAGGAAATGGTGGTGGTTTAGGTTTCTACCCCCTGTTTTAAGATAGCATGTTGTTGAACAAGTTTTGTGCAGGTCTTTTGGTGGTAGTAATTGTTGCTTTAAGTTTATGGGTACAGCAGTCATGTCTTATGCAGAAGACAGCTTTTCATGGCACACTTTCCTGACCCATCCTTTACATTCTTTTCACTCTCTGTTTGGTGATGTCTTCTTAGTTTTTGGATGGGTTGATATAGATGTCTCATTAAGGGCTGAGCACTCCTTGTCATATATTCCAAGTAGTTTGACCAGTGATAAGTCTGTGTTGACTGTTACCGATGGTAAAGAGCTTTATATTTTAGAGCATTTTATTTTTTATTTCTATATATGAAAATAGATTATTTTTCATATCCTGATTACAGTTTCCTTCTGCCTACTCCTTCAAATTCCTCTTCTCTTTATATTCCCTCCATGTCCACTCTCTTTTTGTCTCTCATTAGACAAGTATAGGCTTCTAAGAGATAACAACTAACCATGACAACATACAAAAACAATATAAAACAAGACCACCACATTCAAGGTAAGCAAGGCAATCCAACAGAAGAGAAAGAGCTCCAGAGAGCACACAACCATTCATTATCACTCTTAAGAGTTCTATGAAAATACTAAGCTGAAAGCTATAAGACTATGTAGAGGACCTGATACAGACACACATAAGATACATGTTTTTTGCTTCAGTCTTTGTAAGGTCATATATGCCTTGTTGATTTGATTCATAGGTTCTTTTTCTCCTGGTGTCTTCATCCCCTTTGGCTCTTACACTCTTTTTGTTTCCTCATAAACAGGTTACATAGGGGAGACATTTGATGGAGACATTGCATTTAGAGCTGTGTGTTTCAAGTAATATCTCTCACTTTCTGAACAATTTCTGTTTGTGGATCTCTGTATCTGTTCTATCTGCTATAGAAGAAATGTTCTCTGATGAGGACAGAATAAAGCTCTGATCTACTGGCAGAGCAGGATATTCTAGGAGTCATTCTATTGGTACTAATATTTTAGATAAGTGGTATTTGGTTTTACCTTAAGTTTCTAGTCAATTTAGTCTCTGGCTCTTGGCATTAGTTATAGGACTCTTTTAAGTTGGCCTTAAGTCAAATAAGACATTAGTTAGCTATGTCTAGTAGTTCTGTTGTATCATTGCTCTAATCTACCTTAGAAGGAGAATAGATTGTAGGTCAAAAGTTTGCAGGATGAAATGTTGTTTACATTTCTTCTTTGGTAGCCTGAAGAGTTTCTTCTGACACAAAGACAATAGAACACTTGGGTAAAGGCTCCATGTAGCAGCCAAATGAAATTCTCCTTGTTGAATATCCTCCTGAGCGAGGTATCTCAAACCCAGAAAGATATGCAGGGGATGTACTCACTCAGTAGTGGACTCTAAACAAAAAAGCAAAAAGCAAAGTATGTCCAAGCTTCAAAGCACAACCACTGAATAGCTTTGGATCTGAAACACCTTGGACTGAGACCTTGGATCCCACTCCTAATAGAGAAATATCTGACTCAGTCTTGAGGTTGGGGTGAAGAAACTGGATCTGCCAGGAATAGAGGCTGAACTGAGCAATATTGGGAACTTGGGACATTGGGACCTCCTTCCCTTGCTGGGGAGGAGATAGGGAGATGTGGAGAAGAGAGTGACTGGAGAGGGTGGGAGGGAGAAGGGACCTTGAATAAGGATAGACAAGGACAGAAAATGTGACTTTATTCATAATAAAAAAAGAGGGAAAAAAAGAAATTCTCCTTGTTGAATGAGTTGTGTGTTATCTTCTGCAATAGCATCTCACAGTCAGGTAGTAGAGAGCAACACATTATCTTAGTGTTATCTTGGATTGATTGGTGATTTTCATTAGATTTCCTTGGAAAACAACTGAATTAAATGCAACCCAGGGCCACTACTAGATTCCAAAGATAAGCTTTTCTTAAAAGTCTAAAAGCAACATTAATCTGTTTATATAAATATAAATATTTGCATTTTCAAAGATAGTGGGAAATATGCTAGTTTATCAGAAACAGTGGTAGTGGAACCTTTCAACTTCCCATCTGTCAGGTTTTGTCCAAGTTTACAGAACCAGGCATAAATTTCTCCTGTAGAGTTGGCCTTGATCTAATTAGAAAACAGTTTATTAGTTCCACAATGGTCAAAACACTATTGTACCAGAGAGCATATCTTTTATCACAGATTGACATTATAGGTTTCAGTGGTCACAGTTAGGTAAAACTGTCTATGGATTTCCCCCAAGCAACAAATATAACAGTTTTCTCACCATAAAAGCTGGCCAACAAAAAGCTTCTTCCAAATTACTCCCAACTTGATTTCTCTATGTTGTGCAACCAATGCATATATTGTCATAAGCAATAGAATTCAATCATCTAATTATAATGTGAAATTCAAAGCAATGACAACAACCAGTATTTTTGATGGAGGAGAGGGTTTGTTCTTATTTCCACAGAAAATGAGATTTATTGTAGATTAATTGTGGATTTATTGTAGATTAAGGAAAATAAGGTTTGATCAGGGAAAACCCCTTGAAAATTTTCCAAAAGAAATGGATGGCCCAAAGTTCCAGGCAGTGGTGGCACACACCTTTAATCTCAGAACTTGGGATCCCACGCCTATGCTTCCAGTACTTGGGAAACATACATGCCCTTCCTAGCACTAGGAAAGTTGAACTAGAAAGTGAGATATCTGGGTGGAGAAAGAAAGATAAGATAGGGGGAGGCATAAATTCAGCCCTTCACCTGCAGCTCCCTAACTTTAGGCTAAGGACTCAGAGGCATTTAGTTTGAGGATTCATGAGGAATGGCTAGGTGAGAAGTGGCTGTGGCTTGTTTCTCTGTCTCTCTGATTTTTCAACTTTCCCCCACCCCCAAAAAGAAAAGACATGGATGGCCCAGATGATCCAGAGCACCTTTGTTGTAGTTTTCTCTGAGTTCTGCATCCAGAACAGCTTTAAGGTTGCTCACTCATTCAATACTGCCTCCTCAAGACTTATCCATAATCCTAAATTTTCTTTGGGTTTCCATAAGACTACCAGTGCCCCCAATAGCAAGAAGTAATCTAGATAACTATACTCACATTATTCCCCTTTAATGGTTAGTGAATACTTGTCTTTGCTTATAGTATTGGATACAAGTTGTTATAAATAATGGTCAAGAAAAAGACTAAATGAAAGAGATTCTTTTCAGCATTCTTGTTTTGACAAGAAAAAAAATGGGAAGTACTATGGGTAACGATGTTGTACACTGTAAAAATTAGTCACATATTGGTTTAATAAAACACATATTAGCAGCAAACCACAACCACTGAACAGCTTGGGATCAGAAACACCCTGGACTGACCCTTCAAACCCCAGTCCATCTATAGGAACACCTGACTCACTCTTGAGGGAGGGGGGACAAAACTGGATTTGCCAGGAGTGGAGACTGATCCAAGCATTATTGGGCCAGTGGGACCATAGGACTGTCTGCTCCCTGCCAAGGGAGGGAATGGGGAGTTGCAGAGAAGAAAAATGACCAGATGTGGTGGGAGGGGGAAGAGACCTTGAATAAGGATATACAGGGATGGAAAAAAAATCAGAGGGAAAGCTGAACACAAAGAAAATATATGTGTAGCAATCTTATTTGCATTTCCACCCTTGATAAGCCATGCTTATGATTATTATCCTCTGTATAGTTATTGTTAACTCTTCTGCATTTTTAAATTCTTTTTACTGTTTTTTTGATAAATACAAAATAAAGAAGGAAAAAAAAACACATATTAGCCTGTAGTCAAGCCATAAATATAGGTGAGGAGATTAGGCTAGGAGAATTCTGGGAACAGGAAAGGCAGAGAACAGTCACCATCTAGAAACAGAGGAATCACGGACTGAGAAAGGGTAAAATGTCACATAGCTAAACATAGATAAGAATTATGGATTAATTAAAGTGGAATAGCTAGTTAGTAATTCTTGAGATACTAGCCCAACATTTATCATAATATTAAGCCTCTATGTCAATTGTTTGGAAAGTACCTATGGGGTATTTGAGAGTTTCTGGTGAACAGACATTTTAGACTACACCCTACCCCACTCCTCATTCCTCCCTATCCAGCCACACATAAAAGTTTCTACTCCCAATATACCTACTTTACTTTTATGTCACATAACTTCTTTCCATTCTCACTTCTACTAAGACCTCTTCACTGATCACTCAATGGCCTCTTCCTAGTTCCCTGATTTCTGCATATCTCTTCCAAGTTAAACACAGCAATCTAAAGATTCAAAGCTAAGCTCTGCATTGGAGAAAAGATATAACATTTGTCTTCTGTTTTTGCCTTTTTCAGTATAATGACTACTAGTTCAGCTCTATTCATTTATTTTCATATCTCCTATTTTCTTATATTTCAGGGATAAAATTCAAATATACCTTGAAAGTAAGCCTTTTTGGTCTCAAGATTAAGAGAATACATTTCTTTAAATGATATTAAGAAATAGTAGAACTTCCTAAATTATGGCCTGTTTGTTATGTGCAGAAATTTTATTAGTTTGTCTTGAATTCTGTGTAATACTAGATGAATACTTTGTAAGAAAATTGTAAACTTATATCTATATCCATATATATATATACATATATATATATCCATACACACATAGACACATAGAATGATAGATAGATAGATAAAGAGATAGATAAGTAGATGATAGACAAACTTATATAGTATATATGCTTTAAAATATGATGGATTTTAGGTTCTCTCATTCTCATGTGTTAGTGTAACATAGATACATTTCATGCTAATCAGAATTTAAGATAAGTTAGTTGTAACACTCAGGCCATCTAATAAGTGAATCCAATTATTAAATAGAATATTTTAATAATTATTCATTTGAGGATCAAAGCATATGTTGGACCCAATGAAAAAATTTGTCTTGGAAACATCCTATAAAACTGTTTCTACAAAATGTTACCACAACAGGCAGTGATTTTATCTGTCTTCTCAATAGTATATGTACATTGGTATGATTTATATAAGAATATATTTGAACAAATAAAGTATAATTATATTTATTCTATCAAAGATAATTTTTTATTACAAAGCAGATATCAGAAAGCTCTTTTACAATTTGATTTGTGAAAACATATTGAGATAAATATTTTAAAATTTTAAAACTTTCATCTATGTTTTAAATTAGTTTTAGATTTTCAAAGTCAGATATAGCCATGAGAGACTATGTAGAGTTGATACAAAAGGACATCATGATCCACTAATGTTTCTGTTTATTTCTTTATCTAACAAACAGATATTAAAGTATTGTTACCTTCAAAGAACATTCAGAAATGAATATGAAAAGTACAATTTCCTTGCCTGAAAGTAGAAAACAGAGTAATGACAGGGAAAATTATAATAGGATAACTATACAACTCTAAGTATAAAAAGGAAAAATACAACATGAGAAATAAACTGGGGAACTGTTATTTAGGAAAGATATTAAAATACCCATTAAACAGCAATAGCCTGAGCTTTGACAAAACCTAAAAGAAAATATCTAATATATATGAAAGATGAAGAACATGGTGGTTTCAATTAAATGCCCCCATAGTCTCTGATGTTTGATTATTTGGTCCCCAGTGGGTGCGAATATTTGGTAGGTTTAGGATGTATGGCTTTGCTGGAGGATGTGTGTCACTGGGAATGGGCTTTAAAGTTTAAAATGTGACATGACATTCACAGTTCATTCCCTCTGCTTTATGCTTACAGTTCAAGGATGTGAGTTCTCCATTTCTTCCTTCAGGCTTCCACTCTGACATCATGTATCCCAGGAACCATAAAATGTAATACATTTTTTCTTTCATAAATTTTCTTGGCCATGGTGTTTTGTCACATCAAGAAAATAGTAGCTAATACAAATGGTAAAGTTACAAAAGCTAGAAATATGTGTAAGTTCAAGAAACTGTGAAAGTGTTATTGACAGGAATTACTAGGAACAGGAAGCAAAGCTCAGTTACAAAATTTGTTTTCCATAAATAAATAACTTGTTCAGCTCAAGACAAATCACGTTTTCAGCTCAAAACAGAAAAGCTTGTTTCAATTTTATATGTCCTCAATAATAAAAGGCCTTGAAGGATATGGCAAAGAAGTTTGAACTTATATGTGTGATGGAAAAAATAGAAAAGTTTTAATCAAGGGAGTAAAAAGATATGATTTTCTTCCTTATATGATACATTGAGTTTTTCCTTGGTTTTTGAACTTAGACTATTTAGGAAAAATAATAAAGAAAACATAGATAAAAGTGCAGTTATCAAGAGATAAAACTAAATTTTTAGAGTTATGGTCATCATGCCTCTGTCTCATAGTTATTGTGAAGAGTATTCCAGTAAATGTGGGAGTACAAATGTCCTAATTTATATTTTATATCTTCATATTATTTAAAATTAATTTCAATTAATTGAAGGACAAAAATTCTTTTTGTTGTGTTGTCATAATTGAAGGATGAGATATCAATAAATTAAAAGAATAGTATCGAGTAGAGCCCATGTGACTCTTGTAAAGGAAACCAATTTTTTTCTATTTTTATAATATAATGTACATTTATTTATGTATTTATTTATTTATTTATTTATTTGTTAGAGACTTCAGCTTATGATTCCAAGACTCAAGTTAAGATGCATAAGGACTTAAGAGAAAATCAGTTTAGAAAGAAATAAAACTCATGTAGTGGGAAATCAGGAACTATACATGTGAACGGATCGCGTCAGAGGACTGGAGACGAGCGGGGTGTGGTTAACTGGAAAGGATTCTAGAATTAGACCTCCAAGGGAGAGGACCAGGGCAGGAAGCTGGCATTCTCTCACGAGAGTTCTGTACCAGTTGCGCGGGTTTTTGGACTGATGACGTGGCTTCCGGGAAATTCGTGCTTCTGGGCCAGCAGCGTGGGGGTTCAGACATGTGGGCATGTGGGTGAGCAGCTTTTCCTTAGAAACACAACCTTATCCCTTCCCTTTCTCTTAAAACCTTCTCTGTTTTATAAGTAATTCTCACAAAATAAACCCCATTTAAAACATATCTCATGGTGATAAACTCATGTTAGAAGTTGTACACAAAATGTGAGGTGTCCACCTATCATGCAGGGAGAGGTGGGTTTGGAGCTGCCTATAGTAACTAGAGCCCATAGGCTTCAGAGCTTCAATGTGACCATGTAAAACTCTGGAGTCTCCTTTTTCAATAATTGATCATAATGATATCATCTAATAATGTAGAATAGATAATAAAGAAGACACATTTGATACTTTTGAGAAAATTTAATACGTAAGAATTTAAAATGGAGAATTATCTTTATTTCTGTTACTATGATAAAAAATAGGCTGACATTGACAACTCCAGGGAAGAAATACATTACAGTTGTCCATTTCCAGAAAGTCACAGAAACTAGAGTTTAACACAGCTGGATATGTGTCCAAAGAAGAAACAATGTTGAAAAAATAATTGTTTGAATGCTTATATTCAGTTCCTTTTCTTCTTCCATAGATTTCATGTTTCCCTGTCTAGGGAGTAATACATTCCATATTGGGTGGGTCTTTTTGTCTTAAATAACATAATCAAGATAATTCATCAGAAATATGTCCATAAGCCAATCTGATATATACAATAACTCATTTAGACTCTCCGATCATTCTATATACATAAAAAATTTAACCACAACAGAAATTTAGGAACAAGTATTAGAACTATTGAAATAAAGCAAAGAAAGTTTTTTGCCAAGAATATAAGAGATTGACAAGTAAAATTAAACCTGTAAGTTTCCTTTGGACATGACAATTTAAAAGTGTCTAAGGTTACTTAGAATATATAACCAGTTATAATTAAAAATAGTGGGGATCAGAGCACTTTGGATGGTGGGACAGAAGTTGGAGAATGAAAGGTGATTACCCTGTCTGTTAAAGATTTGAGAGGTATATGCTGTCTGATCACCCTAGTAGTGAAATAAGCTAGTAACAATGGAATAATTCTTCACAGGAAGTCAGCTTTGGAATCTTCTGGAAGCCTATACAAAGAATATTTTATAAATTGTTGATCTTTTGAACCTAGAAATTCACCAAGGTTAATGATATTTTTATTTTATTTTTAGGAGATTGAAATTGAAAAGCACATCAGATATATAAATGATAATCTTTCTCTGTTATGCTAATAAACTATAAACACATAAAATTGAAATAAATGTTAGAAATAAGAGAAGAGATAAACTACATTTAAAAAATTCAGCAAGAAGTATGAACAATGCAAATACTCTGAGAGGTAGAAAGCATATTCTTGTGTGCAAAGGGCCTTTATGTACCTGGCCATACACAACATGGCTATCCACAGAGTGTGTCACATACATGTGAAAAAATCCACCCATAAGACACATGAGAAAGTTTTTTCCAGTAAAGCAATACATTGAAGAGGAAGGTAATGGTGTTCCACACAAAATATATGTTAAATTAGCATGACATATCCCTTCAGTTTTCTTCTCATATACTATTTGTGTTTTTTAATTCTCAGCTTTGATTTCTAAACACCCAGATCAGTATATGTTATCTAGTTGTCCACTAGTATAATAAAATATCCAGGACAGATAACTAATAAAAAAAGATTTCTTCTGTCCCAAGGCTTGAAGGATTCAGTTTATGATTAACTGCAGTCTTGAAACTATAGGAAAGAAACATACTATGTATATTAACCAGGGTTCTCAAAAGGAACAGTACTAAAATATGATACAATATAATTATGTGAGTATATATTAAAAGGTGATTTATTAGTCTGACTTGCAGTCTGTGGTCTGAGCAACATAAGAATGGACATCTCTTAATGAAATGTCAAAGATTTGGTGGTTGTTTGCTCCAGATTGGTTATATCAGCAGTCTAAATCTAGTGCTGGAGTCCCAGGGGAGTCTTAGAGAACTACACTTGAATCCCAAAGAAGTAGATTCTAACTCCAGTGAAGAAATACTTCTGAAACAGGATAAATAAAACAAGGCAAAAAGCAAAGACTTCTTTTTCAGGTATTCTTTTAAATAGGCTGCCACTATAATCTGGGACCAAAGCCCTTCTGACCTCAAATGGTTTGAGTTTAAGGTAAGTATTTCACATCAAACAATCCAAACAAGAAAAATCTCTCACAGATGTGCCCCACTGCTTGAATTTTACTTAATTCAAGATGCACTTAGGTTGACAACCAAGATTAGCTATCACATCATGATTGAAGAATAGAATTGGTGAAGCAGTTTAGATCACATTCAAAGGAGCAAAGAGGACTGAGGAGTGTTCGGAGACCATAGAAACCCCTCAAAAGAACACATTTCTCAGATTCAAAGATGGCTACCTAGTCTTCCTTCCTACAAATTTTACTGTCATCTATGGTGCTAAGCTATGGATTAAAATTTTACTTGGGTCTTTAAGGGAATACTCAAAATCAAAACTATGACACTGTCTAAAAATTTCAATGTTTGTAATTTTTTTAGATAAATTTAGCTCCTTATGAGATACTCAACCATGGCTTTTCATTTCACATACTTTACTGTGCCTAAATTGATAATGCAGAAGAACCTATGAACATTCTATACTGCAGAGGGTACTCTCAGATAGTTAGAAATGCTCCTTTTAATCTATCATAGATTTCACTTGAGTCACAACAATCTTTCATACTTTAAATGCACTTATGCCCTTCATTATAGTAAAGTTAACTACAGTTGGGATATTAGAAATATGGTCAGAACAAAACACCTTTTTTTCTCCTGACTGCCTGAAATCAGAACAACTTAACACAAACATCAACAACCAGTCTAACCTCAAAAACTCCTTCCAAGAGAAACCTTTCTTGTCTCACACAAAAGACACCAAGGCAGCCTTTAGCACAGTACCTAAAATCTTAATAATTGGACCCCAATGTTATATATCAAACGATAGGTAATATTCTTCTTTTGGACAGTATAGCCAATTAGAAATTAATGACAGAACTGGAATGATGTCACAATAAGCCTCAGGCTGATAAGAGGAAGATGACTCCAAAACTTTTGAAGGTGACTTTATCAATTTAAATTAAGTGCTCAGATGACAGAAGACCATTCTTATCATTTTCACTAAGTGAAATCAAATGCAGAATTAAAAATCAGCAGCAGATTTTGAACTAATATTTTAATGGGAGGAAATCTTTGCACACTTTCTTCATGATATGAATCTTTCCAAGAATGAACACTTCAACAATATTTACACAAAACATGTAAGAGTAACAACTACTATTAAAAATTACACACACTTCAGGGTATAGATCAATCTTAAACATTCTGAACAATTATCTTAAATCATTGACTATAAATACAGTAACAGGTCTACACTTACGTAACGGCCATTCAAACACTTTTGGAGGACAAGGAGTGCTAAATTTTATTTGGAATTCAGCCAAAGGTTTGAACTACCTATAAAATACTAGAGTAAAAAATAAAGTCTCTGTCCACCATGGAGTGCACTGGGCTCTTTACTATGCTTATGATATATATGATGGAAGAAAGCAGCTATCTGGTGGGGCTTATTCTATGACAAAATCTTATGATGAAAGTAGAGAATGTATTGAGGGTATATGCTTCAAAAATCTAACGAGAAAGGCAAGATGTTTGAATTCTACAGGAGCCCTCCAAAGAGACCAAAGTAGTCTAATGCTTTAACTAGGGACACAAGCAAAGACTCTCCTTGCAGCAGTTTAGGCCCCAGAAGACAGCTCGGCAAGGGGAGAAAACAAATGTACAAGATAGGAAAAGGTAGAGACTACTTTTATATTTTATTTCATCTTATCTTTCCTTCTTTAAAATCTTTGCTTGTGCATCAGTGTTATTCATCTCTCCTTATTTCTCTTATTTGCCATCTGTTAAAATGGCCTTCATTCTTTCTTCCCCTTTGAACAATCTTGCTAGCTCTTGATTTCCAAATTATAATGTGTCATAGCTTTAATAACATTTATATAAAGTTTACTCTAAAAGTACCCCAACTCTCTTTCCTGAGATTTACCTTGCCCTCATCTAATGTTTTTTTTTTTCTCTATTATTTTGTTGTGTGACAGACTTTTACTGGAAAGATATAACACATACATATCTACTTAGCCCATGACAGATACATGGGCAACCCATGATAGGCCAAAGTAATGACTGCACTGAAGTCTAAATTGATGAACCTATAAATTTTCATTTGAGATACTGAAGAGGTTATTTATAGAGACAGGGATGACTTCAAGGCAGCTACAACACCAAGAAACCCAGCAGAGCATGGATGACATTAATGAAAACTGTAACCATATAATCCTGTTGAGCTTACAGGCAGCTCAATCACTGGGAAATCACTCAACAGCCTGGCTGGTCAGAATATCCTCACTCAGGAGTCATATACTCATTCTATAAAGCTCAAGAAATACTTTCAAAAATTTTTCAAGTGTCCATTTTTACAGTAATGTGACTTACTTCCAGAGTTTCATGGCCCTTCCCCTGTGAAGAGAATGATGCAATTTGGAGGAAACTGCTCAGCAGCACCACATTCTAATAAAAATCTATTGCTTTAAACACCTGGTTTACTTTTTATTTCTGCCTTTAGTAATAGTCTCTAAATCACTCCATACCACCCATGTTTCTTTATTTTGCATAATTTATTAGAGTTGACAATCTAAAGTTTCTTAATAACTATTATTATAGTTTCACAATGTTTCTTCTGTCAGGTCTGCTTCCCTTAGTAGCTACAATTCTACTTAAAACGGTACTAGAGTTTATACTCAATGTGCTAAGCACAAGAGACAAAGCCTTAGCTGGTGAGATGTACCCAGTCCTAAGAGCTACAACCATACCTCAACTTTAACAGATTAGTTTTACTTGAATAATTGTCAGAATAATTGTCAATACTAAAGAAATAAAATAATAGAAATACTGCAAAAAGTTGGCTTTTTTTAAAATATGAAAGGCTGAACAAGTCAAATAAAATACCCATTGAGAAACTCAGTTTAGAGAGACAAGTTAAATATAAAATAAAAGGTTCAGATGACAAGATAGATGAATTACAGCAATTAAATGAATGCCTGCCTATCAGCCTGTGAGTCATGAACCCTTTTGAGGTCAAAGGATTTTTTTCAGAGAGGTTGCCTAAAGCCATCAGAAAACACAGATGTTAACACTATGATGCATAACAATGGCAAAATTACAGTTGTGAATTGGAAACAAAATAATTTTATGGTTGCTGATCAGCACAACAAGAGAAACTTTATTAAATAGTTGGAGCATTAAGAAGTTTAAGAACCATTAATTTAGACAATAAAGATAAATTATAAACATAGGATACCTACAAGATACAATTAAAAGATCAAATT
This sequence comes from Sigmodon hispidus, assembly GCA_004025045.1. Lineage (NCBI taxonomy): Eukaryota > Metazoa > Chordata > Mammalia > Rodentia > Cricetidae > Sigmodon > Sigmodon hispidus. The sequence continues at coordinate 111,689 of PVIH01002228.1, forward strand.
ATATATTATAGGCATATAGGAGTGAAAAAAGTGTGAGCTTTGAGGAAATAGAAAATTATAAATAAAATAACAAAAGCAAATCTCACAAATGTAACAATGAAGAAAGCCACTAAAAAAGCCGAAGACATGTAGAATGCCTTACAGAGAAAGAAAAATAATACCCACTTTTTGTTCACATGTAATTAAAATTCTCAATATACAGAACAAAGAAATAATGCTGAAAGCTACAAAGACACAAAAATCATGTCATTTGTGGTAACAACTAAAGAGAAGTAGCAAAAAACTCAATAGAAGTTCTCAAAGCCAAGATAGCATGGAATAATATATTTCAAACTCTAAATGACAACAGCTGCCTACTCAGACCCCTTTACCCAGCAAAGCTATGATTCATAATCAATCCTCCAGAATTTAAAAATAAGGAAATCTTCCCATGATATATATAAACTGAAGGAATTCTTGACTATTAACTGATTACTGCAGAAAATACGTAATAAAATTTTCTATTCTGAAAAAATGATGAATCCCATCTATAAGTAACCAGAAAAATAAATAATACACTAGAAAAGAAGGAAAGTAAATTAAAACTCAAAATTAAATTATAAATGACAAAATGAATGGAATAGCAGTATATATTTGCAAATAATATCTCTGAAACTTGACTTAATTGTCAAGTCAAAAGACAAAAAATAAGGCTTCTGAATAAGATGGCCACCTTCAAGATACATTTATATGATACACTGAACAAAAGTCAAAATAAAAGAAGAACAGATTTAGTATTAAGACAAGCAGAGGGGAGCTTAAGAAATTTTCAGTAAGTATGGTATTCTATTGCAAAATATTCATGTGCAATATATCACATAAAGAATTAATATGTATTAAGGGGTTATATAAACACTCACTTATACAAATTGAACCTTAAAACAATTCTTGAAGAGTGGAAAGTCCCACAATGGATAGTTGAATCCACTCCCCAAGAACACAGAAAAATACAGAAAGGGAAGTCAATCAATTCTTGCCATGCTCCTTAGGGGTCCTGATTCTCAGGAGCTACTAAAGCATCCCTAAATACTCTATGAATTTCACTATGTAAGTCAGCACAGAGATTCACCAAATAACTAAAGAATAAACCACCATCAGCCTACATACATTAATGCTAGGTAAATACCTGAAATCCTTTGTCAAGATACCACAGAAACATTTGCACATTCATCTTTGTTGTTATCTTTTCACAGTTGCTAAGAAATAGAACCATTTCTGTTTATTAAGAAGTGAATGAATAAAATGATATGTAATAAATGAAGGGTTGCAAATACATGGAATTTTATTTATCATAAATAAAATAAAAATTGTGACTTTTACAAAGGTTTGCAGCTGAGCAATTTATTTATTCTTTTATTTATTCATTGTTAAGTGAAATAAGCAAGGAAATTAAAAAGGAAAAAGTAACATGTTACTGTTCATATGCAAATGTACTGGATTCAGATTTATAATGCTTGTGATGTGAGAGTGGTATGCGTATTTGTATGTGTGTGACAGAGAGAGAGAGAGAGAGATGAATTTACAAAGAGGAAAAATTCTTAAGGTACAGTGAGGATAAAGAAAAGAGTGAAGAAACAAATAGGGCATATGTGACACCAAAGTTGAAGTAGAAATATTTGAAAGAGAAAAGTGGAATACTTAAAAGGTATGGGGAATGGAAAAAACCTTTATGAATAAGAACAAAATAAAGGAATGAATACTGCTTGACATATCCAATTACAAAGAAAAAACAGTAAAGCTAAATTTACATTTTCAAGCCTACTCATTTTTTAAAAATAATGTCAATCATAGATTAAATTGACTGGCAGGTAATACAGCTACCATTTAAGCAAATAATTAAAAGTCTGCCAAAAATAGAGAAGCAAGAATATAATTCTCCAAAGTAAAGCTATCAGGTGAAACTGCCTAAATGTTACTATAATTTATAGTCTGCTTAAAAAAAAATGAAGAAAAAAAAAGGGAGCTGGAGAGCATGGGAAAAAGAGGAAAAGAAAGATAGGGAGAGAGAAACATGGGAATGAAAAATGAGAGAAAGAGAAAAGGAGAGTGGAATAGACCAACTGCCAAGAGAACATGGAGGGACATTAAGAAATATATATATATATATATATATATATATATATATATATATATGAAGAAGCAAGGCAAAATGAGAAAATGGAAGTGTCTTGCCAAGGTGACTATTGTATTTTCTAGAAATTATCTATTAAAACATACATGCAAGTTGTATATAGGGGAAAAGACTTAAGATTTAAAGGTACTCACATTTCAAAGTAACTATTATCTACATTTAAAATAATTATAGTACTGTCTGCATTTTTGTAGGGAGACCAAAATTTAAACCATAAAAGAAAAAATAAGTAAATATGCAATAAATATTTAAAATAATAGAAAATAAAAAGGTTTGATATTAGTTAATGATACTTAAGTAACATTACTTTATTTATTTATTTATTTATTTGCCTTGGTGTTTTGCCTGGAACTGGAACTACAGACAGTTGTTAGCTGCCATGTGGGTGCTGGGAATCGAACCCGGGTCCTCTGGAAGAGCAGACGGTGCTCTTAACCGCTGAGCCATCTCTCCAGCCCCCTTAAGTAACATTACACTTGTTGAAAAAATAGTAGGAAATATAAAAGAAAAATACACTAATATAATAGGATTTTTAAAATGATATTTAAATGGATTTGCTTCTAAGAAGTATTCTTTGGGAAAAACAAACAAAGTCTTAGGAGGAATTAATGAAAAATTAATTCCAGCCCGAAAACAGAACCAGAAATCAAGCAGTGATCCATATACTAATACGAAACAAAGTAGATTTCAAACTAAAATCTTAGGCAGAGATATTATTAAGAGTTCATTTCATATTGGATATGGAAAAGAATTGAGAGCATTTCTTGCAAAATCAGGGTCAGGACAATGGTATCTACTTTTCCCATTCTTGTTGGTATAATCCTCATTTTCGTAGCTAAAGCAGTCAAAATACACACACACACAAAAAAAGATACAGGATCTAAATAAAAAGAAAAAAACATAAAATTATCTCTGTTGTTACATAATTGATCTTGTAATTGACCTTATGGACTTCAGAAGAAAATTTTAGGATAGATTCAGAATGTTAAACAGAGTTGTAGATAACAAAATTAATATACAAAACCAGTAACTTTCTTTTTTATTTATTTTTTTTAGAAAATAAAGTCTTTTTCTTTCATGTATCCCCTTGTTCTCCCTCCCTTCTCCTTCCCAATTCCTCCCTGTCTGCCTTCAGCCTCCCTCCTCCTGTAGTGGGATTATATATTACATTTTAAATAACTGATCTGCCTATGAGTTTAATAAAAGTTGATTGGCCAAAAGGCAGACAGGAAGTATAGGCTAGGCATTGCTACCACTAAGAAAACTATTAGTACTGGAAGAACAAAGACAGATGCCAGGCAGAGCTACCACACAGAAGCCACAAAAATGCAATGGTGGCAGGATAATTAGATGCCAGTAGATGTAGACACAGAGGAAAGAAGCTGAAATGCTGCTCTCAGAAAAGGTATCAAGCTGCATGGCTGAACATGGGTTAGTTTAAGAGCAAGAGCTAGCTAGCAATATGCCTAAGCACTAGGTCAATCAGGATAAAAATAATATAAGCCTGTGTGTGATTATTTGAGGCAAATTGGGACTAAGAGTGGGTCTGAACCTCTGGTCCAGGCCAGGAGTATCCAGGCAAGAACCTATTACAACATCCTCCCCATCCCTTCCCCTAAAAGGGTAAGAAGTCGCAAAGTAGTTCAGCTCAGCAACCATTTCAGGCCATGATTATTTGAGGCAAATTGGGACTGAGAGTGGGTCTGAACCTCTAGTTCAGGCTGGGAGTATCCAGGCAAAAACCTATTACAACATCCTCACCATCCCTTCCCCAGAAAGGGTAAGAAGTCCCAAAGTAGTTCAGCTCAGCAACCATTCCAGGCAGGTTCGTTTTCCTCATCCTAGTGTCATGACTGGGTTAGGTGTTCCTCTGGAGGGAATGGGCTCTGAAGTGCCAGTCCACTCATAGAAACACAGTCTGATCCCTCCTCTCGAGGCTCCACATACTGCGCATGTCAGTGGACAGCTGCCTATACTTGGAGGGCCTAGTTTCTTTTCTTGAAGGTTCCCTGGTGGCTGTTCTTGACTCAGGAGCTCCCCAGAGATCCAGCCAACCATTACTGTGGAAATTTTCCTCATAAACACTATCCCCTGCTCATATAGACTGTTCTCCCCTGCTCTCTGCTGGACCAGGAGCTCAGCCCAGTGCTCAGCCATGTATCCCTGCCTCTACCTCTATTCATTGTTGGACTAAGTTCTGTGATTGCACTTAAGATGCCTATTCATTTGATTATAGGAGAAGTCCTGTCTAGCAACACCTTCACTATTGGTTGGAGACCTAGGAAGGGACATCATCTGAGTTTTTGGAAGTTACCCTAGCACCCGGTCTTTTTCCAACCCCAGATTGGCTTCCTTTATTAAGATCTCTAGCTCTTTTTTTTCTACCTCATATTGTTCCTTTTGATCAATCATCCCCTTCTTTCATGATTTGTTTCCCCACCTTCTTGATTGCAAATTTTTATGTCCCCATTAGCTAAGGAGATCTCTATATTCTTTTCCTAGGTGAATCCCTCAATGTCTCATTTAAGTTCCTTCTGATCTCAATCATTTCAGGGGTTGCAGTTTGCAGCTTGGACATGCTTTTCATTTTGTCTAAAGTCCACTAATGAGTGAGTATATTCTTTGCTTATCATTCTGGGATTGTGATACCTCGCTCAGAAGGATATTCTCCAAACCTATTCATTTACCTGAAAATTTTAGGAGGACAACTTTTTTTTTTTTTTTACTGCTGAGTGGTACTCCATTGTGCACATGTACCACAGTTTGTTAGTCCATACTTCAGTTGAGAGGCATGTGGTTGTTTCCAGGTATTGGCTATTACAAACAATGTAGCTATGAACATAGTTGAGCTAAAGCCTTTGGAGTGTGAATGTGAGTCCTTTGGGTATATGCTCAATGTGCAAAACCAGTAACTTTCTTATACACCAATAAAAACATAGCAAGTGATAAATTAGAAAAACAATCAAATTTACAATAAATTATGAAACTACCTTAGAATAAACCTAACAAACAAAACAAAAACCTTTAAATAAAAATTTTAAATCACTCAAAAAAGTGAAGGCATTAAAAGATAGAAATATTTCCCATTCTCAAGAATCTGTACAATTAATATGATGAAGTGGCTAGACTACTCAAAACAATCTACATTATCACTGCTATGCCTGTTAAAATCTAGTGACATACTTCACCCAAATAGAAAAAAAACATAAATTTAAAAAGGAAGAAAAAAAATATGCCAAATTATAAAAGCCATCCTAAACAAAGCAGCAATGTGATAGGGACATGGAAAGTATGAGGCAAAGCTGTTTATGACTTAGAAACCAATCCTAAAGGGCCTCCAAGTCTGTCAATTTTGTAGCTAATATCTACCTATCACAATCTAAGCGGATCAGCTATTTCCATTGATGTGGTGGTTTGAAAGTAATTAGCCTCAAAGGAGTGGTACTATTAGGAGGTATAGACTTGGAGGAAATGTGTCAGTGCAGGGTTAGGCTTTGAAGTTGCTTGTTCACAAGTTTCCCTCAGTGTGACAGCCAGTAGTAGCATTTGTGTACCAACCTCAGCTCCAGCACCACATCTGCCTGCATGCTGCCCATTCATGATCATAATACCCTAAACCTCTGAAAATGTAAGAAAGCCACCCTCAATTAAATATTTTTTATTTATTATAAAAAGTTTTTATTTCCAGGTATACCGCAGCTCCCCCTCCCTTTCCTTCTTCCATTCCCTTCCAGTCAGCCTTCCGCCCTTCCGCTCTCCATCCTCCATCCCCTCCTCCAAAAGGGGAAGGAGCCCAAGGTGGGTCGCTCAGTATGGCACAAACACCCCAGGCAGGTCCAAGTTCCTCACCCAAATATCAAGACTGGGTTAGGTGTTCCTCTGAAGGGACTGAACTCCAAGGTGCCAGCCCATGTACAGAAACACAGTCTGAACTTACCTCTCCAAGCTCCACATATTGCCCATACCAATCAACAGTCCCCTACCCTTGGAGGGCCTAGCTCCTTTTCCTGATGGTTCCCCAGTGGCTGTTCTTGAATCAGTGAGCTCTCAGTGTCCAGTCAGCCATCTCTGTAAGACTCCTTATCATAATCCCTGTTCTCTTAATCATACAGATTCTTCTCTCCACTCTCCAGCTGGAAGGGGAGCTTGGTCTAGTGCTCAGACATGGATCTATGCCTCCACCTCCATTTACTGTTGGGTGCAGATTCTGTGATGACACTTACGGTGGTTATTCATTTGATTATAGGAGAAATCCTATCTAGGCAACCACTCCACTATTGGTTGAAGACCTAGCCAGATACTGTGTGTTATTGAAGGTTTCCTTAGCACCCAGTCTCTTTCCAACCCCACAGTGGTTTCCTCTATCAAAACATTCATTCAGTTTTTTTCTCCCTCTTTGTTGCTCCTTTCACTCAGCCATCTCCTTCTCACATGATTTGTTCCAATCTCTCCTTGGTCAATACCTGTTATAATCTCAATATGCTAAGGAGATCTTCTTTACTTCCTCTTTTTATGGGAATACCTATATGTTTCTTTTAAGTTTCTTCTGTTCCAAAGCTGTTCAGGGGTTGTGGTTTGCAGCTTAGTTATTCTTTGCTTTTTCTTTAGAATCCACTTATGAGTAAGTGCATCCCATGCCTACCTTTCTGGACTTGTGATACCTTGCTGAGGAGGATATTCTCCAAATACATCCATTTGATTACAAATAATAGGATGTATTTTTTTATTGCTCAATAGTACTCCATTGTATAGATGTACCACTGTTTGTTAATCTATTCTTCAGTTGAGGAGCATCTACGTTGTTTTCAGGTTCTTGATATTACCAAAAAAAAAAAAAAAAAAAAAAAGCAGCTATGAACATAGTTGAGCTAATGCCTTTGGAGTACAAATGTACTTCTTTGGGTATATGCCCAATAGTGGTATTACTGCCTTCTTGGGGAGATTTATTCTCAGTTTTCTGAGGAACCAACTTACTACATTCCAGAGTAGCTGTACAAGTTTATACTCCCACCAACAATGGAGGGGTATTCCCCTTGCTCACCATCCTTTCCAGCAAAGGCTGTAAAGATTTGTCACTCATATTGGTTTAATAAAGTTCTGACTGGCTAGTAGCCAGGAAGTAAATATAGATGGGGCAACCCAAATAGGAGAATTCTGAAAAGAGGAAGGGCAGAATAGCAGTAACCAGCCAGATGAAGAGGAAGCAAGATGAGAATATTAGACTGAGAAAAGATACCAAGCCACGTGGCTAAACATAGATTAAAAATTATGGGTTAATTTAAATGTGAGAACTAGTTAGCAATATGTTGGAACTACTGAACCAACACTTATAAATAATAGTAAGCCTCTGGGTCAATTATTTGGGAAGCAGCTGCTGGGCATTAGAGAGTTTGTGGTGGGACAGAAACTTTCAACTACAAATGTGTTTCATGATTTCCCTCTAAAATATCCAAATACATACGTTTATTCCTTTCAAAATTGTTAAAGCAATAAAATAGTTTATTTTCCCTGTGCTGTTTATATCCTCATCTAATATTTGTATTTACAATTAAAATATTTGAGTTTAATATTACTATCATAGATAGTAGTAACTATTGAAAAAATTTCAGAGAACATAGTTGGAAACAAATATTCTGAAAAGTTTATTATTTCAAAAGATGTATATGTGTAACATAATTTTTTAATGCTTTGTGTTTGTTCATTGATTGTAGGAAACACAGCCACAAAATATTTGCCTCTCATTCATTTCAACAAACTACTTAAACGTCATATTTAACATCATGTAATAAACATTTTATAGCATTGTGAAGTGTACCAATATGCTGACATTATGGTGATATGTGGGAGATATCCAGAAATCACACCAATAAAAATATAATTTTGAAGTATGATAAATGTCTGGAAGAAAATGCATAACATAATTTTCATACCCGTCAGAAAGAAGCTTGACTTGACACCAGCAGGAAGGAGGATAAAGAATAAAAGATGCCTTCAATGAAATGGATGCTGACAGAACTCCTTTGGATTTGTAATGTATAAAGTAAGCTTGAAGAGCAGAGTATTGGCTCAGGACTCCCAAAACCAAGGTCTCAGCACAAAGATTTATTTGCTCCAGAGGGAAAAGGTAATGAGGAATATGAGACAATGACAAGAGATAGAGGATGAAGGAGAAAGGGAAGGGAACAAGGGAGAGAAGGAAGTGGGACAAATACTGTCTATGAATAGAGGGGAGACAGACATGGCCCACAGGAAAATGGCAGTTTATACAGGAAAAAGGGAAAACCACATATTAGAATTAGGTGTTTAATTTTAATTGGGCATATTAATTGGGTAAGCAAAAAGGGAATTTTGATTTCTAAACTTCATTATTTTGATAGCTGGACCTTGGTCATGACCCTTAACAGGAAGGAGTGGACAAAGGGAATAGACTTCACTAGCTAGCTGTAGTAATTTAATCCAAATTCTTAGCAAGGCACAGGGAATGGGGGAGGACAATGAGTGCTAATGCCATGTTTGTCATGTTCTGGCTGGCTAGAATTTCTTCATAGGTCACTAAGCCCTTAGTTGTTAGGAGCTTATCTCATCTCTTTAAAATAACTGTGGAGTCAAATAGCTTTCAGAAACACCTATATTGGATTTAGAGCTGTAGAAACTGAAAACCAAGAAGCAACATTTTCAATACAGAAAGTTGTTTGATATTCAGCAGATATTGGAAGTGCAAATCAGATCAATCTATATGCGTCTCACTGTTAGGTTTAAGTCCCTCATTTAGAATGATAATTGTGGCTGGAACATCTGTCAATGTATGTCATAGTAATAGGGAAGTTCCTGGAAAATAAAAGAACTTGCTTCCATAGATTACAAGGACAAGAATGTTTAACTGTCTCCAGCTTCTTTTTTATTTTTTTATTTATATATTTATTATTTGGTTATTTTACATCATGCACCCCATCAAAATCAGTTATCAATCCACTCTTACAATCTCCTCATTTACAAAAAAACCCATTCATGCTGCTCATTTATTTAATTATGCTCCAGTATGTAAATGACCAGCATGAATGGGCATTTCTTTCTCCAGATTCTAATACAAAATGAAAGGATACTACTAAAGTGAAGAAGTTTCTGGTGAAAATTTGGCATTTGGTTTTCACAGGTTCAGCATTATACAGTTATTTAGTTAATAAAAAGATGCTTCGAGTTCAACTGTCCAATCCCCATGCCCACACTAGAGAACATATTTTGATTTTAGAAAATCAATAATATTATATCTTTCATCCACGCAAAAGGTTGAGTATGGTACCATGTCCTTCTAATGTTAATGCTGGGGAGATGAAGATATGAGAATTCAAGTTTGAATATCAGATACTCTTCCAATTGAAACTTCTCCTCAGCCCTAATCGTGAACTGTAGTTAGTTTGTATTTCCAAAACTAGAACTGATTCTACCCATAAAACTGTGTTTTGACACCAGCTGCTCAGCTTCTATTCTTTTCTTCTGTCCCGCTACCTAACTTCTAATGACTTCTGCAAATATCAACCTTAAAAAATGGTTCTGTATAGAGGTGGAAAAAAAAAAAAAGAAAATCAAGAATAAAGCAATAGAACTTTGTCTTTTTTGTTCCTCATGTTACCTCTTCCCTTTCATCTTAACTATACATTTAGTAACTTTCTGATATTAGCTTATATTTTTAAATATTTATTTTGTGTGTGTTTAGGCACTGTTGTATTTTTGTAGGGAAATGTAATACACAGGATAACACAGGGTATAGCAATGTTTATTTTGCTTATTAGCGTCATTAACAGGAGGGTGGGTGACCTGTTACTTACAAGATGCAAAGATAACTCGAAAGCAACTGCATCACCCTAACCCTAACCCTAACCCTAACCCCACCAACAAAGATGGTGATTTGCAAAACTATAGCTCCAAAACCTTCTATTCAGCTTACAGGTAACTCCAAAATCAAAATACTTCTTTCAATAAGCAGTTGTTCTTGTCTAAGTCCTCACTGCATATGCTGTTAACTCCCTTTTATCATGGCTATATATGGGCTCACAAGAACTTGTTTCCCCAAAGTTCCTGTTTTGCCTCCACAATGACTGTATGTATACCTCCTGTTTATCAAGGGAGGCCAATGTCCCTTTTCTCTTAGAATTTTGGAGTTAATGCTGCAAAACAGAGGAATAAGCCATACAACTGTGTACGTGACTGCATGGATGCATGTGCACCACATACATGTAGGCTACCTTGTAGGCCAGAGGAGAGCCTCTCATGTAATGAACTCTTTATCTTATTTTTAAAGCATGTATGTTTATCTTTACTCCACTTCTTAAATTAATCTAATGTTGTTTACATATTAATCAATGTGAGAGATATTCCTCATATACCATGAGCAACATTCTGAATGCAGTTTTAATTCTTGAGTTCCTAGAAAATTGTGTGGTAGAAACTGAAGAGAAGCAAGAAAACAAGGTCAGTGTCCCTGGAAAAGATATTAAATATGAAAATAAAGCATTTGTATGAGGCCTTTTGAAAAGTTAATTGGTTGTTTCCTTTATACAAGCTCTCTTGTTTCTTCAGTCCCCCAGGATGTGAAAGCATCATTCTTGTCTTTGTACAGCTGGCACCACTGTTGGTCTCAAAACATTCAGACAGAGTCCTCTTTGGTTAAACAGCAGATTCAGCTGTGCAGAAGCATTTCCCTGCCTCATGTGCAAATATTACCATGAAAACAAGCAGACACATCAAATCAGATGATCCAGGCTACAACAGCTATTGCTTAAAAACTACATTTTGATATATGCTTAATAATTGTTATAAAGAAGAATTTGGAAAGCAAATACTTAGATCTCTAAATAAGGAAGAAATAGACTTGGAAAGACTAAAAAACAGCTCTTAAGCCTTTCGTATTTTAACTTTGAAATTATCCCTGGTACTTATAAAAGACAGCCTCCCTATGCTATTTAATTAATTAAAAAAAGATACAAAGAGACAAGCAAAGAATTATATGTAAGAGATTATACAATGTTGCCCTTGGGGAAATTAAAGAAGAATACATTTGTAAGTGCAGTATATTATCTGAATAATCTAATTTAAACCTTACATATAATCATCCATATATATATATATAGCTGCAATAATGTTATAAGCAAAATTACCATGAGATGTTATATTTTATTATATATAAACATATGTTGATTATATTTGAATAAATATATATTTTTAATATGATACACATAAAGAAATTTGAATATGAAGTTTACAAATCTTAAACACATTGAATTCTCAAAGGGTAAACCTATTTACCTCCCACAGGTGAATACACTATACATACACACACACACACACACACATGTATGCACGCATGTGCACATGCAGAAACTTCTTGGCTTGGGTCCCCAAGACAGAGACTAGGAGATATAAATAGTAGTGATCCATTGTGATAGCAGAGACTAACAGTGCAAAATCAAGATGCCTTGTGGCCACATTGTAGAAAGCTGTATTGTCCTAGATTTTTAGAAAACTACATTTTCATCATTATAGTTTCTAGTGAAACAAAAGAAAGTGTGATAATAATTAGTTTATTATCTGAGGAAATATAGATATGCTTAGAAGCTTTGTTGTAACAAGTTTCATCTTTACTTTCCACATTTAGCACTAAAAGACATGTTTTATTAATTATTTTACACAAAATAATATTTGGCAAAGTGGATTCTTATGACAGTTGAAGTTGATGAGGACCTCAGGAGTGGTCTCACCCCAGTGTAAGATTAGGCACCTGATACTCGGATTAACTGAGCTGCTTGCACAGCATATTACATTTTAATAAAATAAATTCATAAAAGTTTAAAATTAGAGAAGAAAATGCTAAAATACTCAAATGATAGCACTACAAGTGAATAAAGCTTTCCTAATATAAGATGCACTGAATTACATTATAAAAGAAACTTAAATATCTTAAAAATTTCCAAAATTAAACTTATACATACATATGATTTCAATAGATACTTTTATCAAATATCTAGGAATGAATTGACCTGAATTAAACACAAATTTTTCAGTGATGTAAAGCACTTAACTACAACTAAATATTCAAATGCATTCATTATAATTCACATTAACAACAGAGTAGTACTGTAGAAAAGAATTTATGACCATATTCATCAAAATAGAAAGGTATATTTAATAAAATTTAAAACCAATCAATGTTAAAATTCTCAGTTGCAAAAGAATAAAGAAGATATTTCATTACTGGCAGAAAGCAAAACCAACTCCAGATGTCACTATAAGGAATTATAGAAGTAAACACTGTCCCTGGAGATTTGGGGAAAGATGAGGGGACTAACTCTCATAACTCTTACTGAGTATGGTGATGAAGCTGTCACTAGGCAACAAAAAATGAAAATGAAAGACATTCAGTGAGATTATAAGAAATAACCAAAAGCCTCTTTGCAGATGACATCATTGTCTATGGATTAAATAGAGTGCCCAACAAAGGGCAAAATAGCTCATTGTCCTACTGAATACCTTCAGCAAGGTTTATGACATAAAAAAGTTTTTTTTATTTTTATAAATTAAAAACAAATATAAGGGCAACAAAACTGAAAATATATATTTGTAAACAAGACTGACTCTGTGTGTGTGTGTGTGTGTGTGTGTGTGTGTGTGTGTGCGCATAGAATGAAACAGAGAGAGAGAGAGAGACAGAGAGAGAGAGAGAGAGAGAGACAGAGAGAGAGAGCAAGAGCTTGCTAATGGTAGAAAATAACAGCATAGCAAAATATAAAATTTTCTATAAATAATACTAAATTAAAGAAGCTTTATGACATTGTCAATTTATTAGTTAAGAAAGTAATTTCTCAATCAATGTAGAATAATTGACTGCTCACAAATGATTGTACCAATATGCCCAACTTATTTTCTGAATTATAAGCAGCAACTCAATGAAGACAGAAGTTAATTTTACCAAATGGTAATGGGTCAATTAGATAACTACAGGAAAGAGAGAGGGAGGGAGAAGAGATTAACCTTTGATAAATAATACCTAAGAGAATATTAATCACAGACTAAATGCAAAATGCACTTAATTAAAATTATTATTAAAATACTTCAAATAAATGAAAATATCTCACATCAAAATTTGTCAGAAAATAAATTCATATCAGCATTGATAATCTTCAGGATTTAGAACCAAACAAATAGATCTTGAACCTGGCACTGTTAATATAAAGTATAAAGCTAAAATCAGGTGAGCTAGATAAATAACCCTAGCAAAAACAGCCCTTAGCTTTGTGCATGACTCTATAAAGTGAGAGGATTTGGGACACATTCTTTTTGACCATGTAGAAAAATACATGTTCAAAAAAGTCTTTCAAATATAGAGAAATCTCAAGCCAACCATTAAGTAAATTATGAAAAATACATTTAATACATAAAATACACTAAGTTTACACAAATAACAAATTCAGCGTTAACATATGTTCCATACAAGGCTATTATGGAAAAGTAAATTAAAACATCATATTGGCTGAAATAAAAGTTTGTAATGATGCCATTATCATACAGATGTGGGGACACTGGATTATTTACACAATTCTTTTGTGAGTAGAAAATATTACAGACATTATGATAAATTTTAGACAGTTTTAAAATGCATACATTTACCGCATAATCAAATTGATGAACATTCTCAGGCTTTAAGGATGTTTTAAAGTGCTTAGCAAAAGGCTGGAAAATGAAATAACTAGCTCATAATGTTTAAGTGTGTTGCTAGCCCAATTCTTTAAAACTCAGACTTTTTGCACTTTATTTTATTATATGTGTTTCTGTTTTGCTTGCATGTATATTTGTGTACTGTGTGCATGCCTCCTATTCTAAGAGGTCAAAAGAGGTTGTCAGATGCACTGAAACTGGAATTATAGATACTATGAACCATGGTATAGATGCTGGGAACAAAACTTGGGTCTTTTATAATAGTAGCAAGTGCTCTTAACTACTGAACCATGCTTACAGCCTTCACTCACAGAATATAGGTTTCCAAGAAATGGGTAACATACACAATTTATTCATAATCAAGCAATCTATTCTGTAATAATTCAATATCTGTTTATTAAATATTTAATTAAATATAAGGAAAACAGTGCTTAACTACTTTAACAGCAAATCATATAAAATTTTAAGACATTTAGAAAAAAATCACTATCCTCAATAAGAATACATACATAGAAATGAAACTTACACACAAATAAAAAATTCCTAAATGATTAATGCAAAATCCTAAGTTTTGAGAACTGTATATATAGTAGATAAGATTTCATGAAAAGTAAACTTTAGATTTTCATGAAAAATAATAGAATTGCATTCATTTAATCGTCAGATGTTGATTAACACAGAAGCTCAAGAATTTTTGAAGTCCAGAAAATTAATGACTACATAGTCATCGCAAATATATTGGACATCTATATTATATCCCTTCCTAATGAATCTCAAAAACCATCTTGATGTCAGAATAATTGTAAAAAAAAATGAGAAATAAGAGAGAAATGTCATGGTTGTGATGTCTAGATGTGACAAGAATATTGCACCTATAAACTCACAGCCCCTATGTTTGTCTTTACACTAACTGAACAAAAGAAAGCTAGTCAGCATTCCAGCACTGGTGAGGTTAGGGCTCATGAGGCACTATCCTTAGGCAGGGAAATTTTTATTGTTCATGGGTGCTGGAGTGTATAAAGCTTTCTTGATACGTTGTCCATGCTGCATTGAATTGTCTGCATTCATGAGCATTTGGTCAGTACAACTTAACCTTACTGGGATATAGAAGCATAGGAAGCCATGAAGGATATAGAGGAAAGAGAATGAGAGAATTGGGAGTGAGGAATGATGGTGGAGAGAATCAAATTCTCTTGTATGCAGACTTGGAACTTGCAGAATAAATACAATTTTAAAACATAAATGGTTGAATAAATAAATAGTAGAATTAAACAAAGAAGGACTTGGAGGAAAATTCCCAATGAAGAACATGGTTGTGGTGAGAATATTCATCTGTATACTATAAATAAAGGAACTGTTTTGGCCTGTGGCAAGCACTATACCAGCAGGTAGGAAATCAGAGACAGATAGAGGTGGACAGAGTTAAGACAGACTCCTTCTAGCCACCATGGAAGAAGCATGTAGGACTACAGGCGAGCCACTAGCACAGCCACATGGAAAAACAGATTAATGAGAATGGGTTGAATTAAGATGAAAGAGCTAGCTAGCAACATTCCTGAGGCATAGACCAAATAGGATGAAATTAATATAAGCATCTGAGTTATTTTGAGGTGGAGGGGAGCTGCTGTATGCAGGTGGGACCTCTGGCCCGGAAGGGGTCAGAAACCTCATACAACACATGGCAACTGTGGAGAACTCATGGACAGTTTCAGTAATACATGGCCTCTGCTGCACAAAAGCCTGATACTTGTGGCTTTTCTTTGGCAGCTGTCAATGGAATATGAATGATAGTCTTTTCCCTAAGCTGACTATGATGATATTGTCGGTTGTCAACATGACAAATCCAAGAAGAGTGACCCCCAGTTAAGGAACTGCTTCCATAAAACTATCCTGTGAGCCTGCTAATTGATAAAGGATTACTGTAGGCAGTAACATTCCTGGACAGGTAGGCCTGGCTTGGATAAAGAAGCCAGCTGAACATAAGCATGGAACAGCCAATAAGCAGTATTCCTTCATGGTCTCTGCTTCAGTTCTTGCCTCCAGATTCCAGCTTGAGTTCCTTCAATGATTTTGTTCCATGATGGACTGTAACATGGAAGTATGAGCCAAATAAACTTTTCTCTAATACGTGCTTCGGTCACAGTATTTACAAAAGCAATGAAAACTGAACTAGAATACTCATTAACCTATTCAGGGTGATTTTATTAAAATCAAGGTTAAAAAAAAATCTAATATATGAGATTATCTCACTGTAGATTCTGCTCTAATGTAACTAAAAGGCAGAGTGGGAACTATAAAAATAAATGAATTCTTTCTTTTTCTCTTTATTTCTTCTCTCTCCTCCTCCTCCTTCTCTATCTCCCCTCTAACATTTGTGAAACTGTAAGAGAGAAGAGAACTAATTCATTTTCATCCTAGTTAATAACTTCAAATAACAGAAGATAATTAAAAATCTGAGTAACTCTCTTAATTAAAGCCCAAGCAAGATAAAACATAAATCTTTAATAAACATAATTTTTTATTTATTATAAAAGCTCTTAAAATTAGTTATTCATTAATGAAGTCTTCAGTTTTAAGAATTTTTAAAAGATTATATTTAATATTTCTTGGGAATAACAAAGTATTAGAATTTTCAATGTTATAATACTTATGCATTTATTAATCTACTTAGGTCAAACACACCTAAATTATGCTAAAAGTAAAACAGAATTTTTAAGTTAACTATGTTTTAAATATTTATTAAAAGTCTTAACATATAAAGGACTATAAGTTGTCTTATTATACAATCATAGTCTTAATTAAGAGACTCAAGATATTAAATAATCTTTCAATTATCTCTATGCTCTGTGAGAGAATGGGAACTGATGAAAGAGGCAAACAGAAAGGCAGAGACAGAAGGAGATAGTGAGGGAGATAGACATATAGGGAGGTAGAGACAGTAAAAATGTATTTAATTAAATATAATCGAGAGTTACATATCAACATGATCAATACAGTTTCTCTAATCTACAAATTAACACTCTAAAATGGAATGCCTTCTGGGTTAAAAAAACCTTATCTCATGATAATTATGTTCATGCAAGGAGGATCGACAAAGATCTTCTTATCAATTTAAAATGTGAACAAAAATCTATAAAAACCTAGCTTGCATTGCATTTCTCAGTACCAAATAATGAGAAAAAGTGGGACCAGAGAAACAGTGAACAATGAAGGAGCATCAAGAATACTCTAAATTACAAGGTGGCAAATTTTGAATAAAAAATAACCAGGTTTTAAAATAAACATGAATTATGACACACAATGGCTATAAAAAGCAATCTGAATCCACCCAACAATTGCACAGGTTATAAATTAGAAGAAGGTATATAATAAAGATACATTACATAATTTAAAGACATAGAAAAGTTTGAGCATGTATAGAAGATAAGCATAAGTCATATCACAAAAGTAAATCAAATTTCTAATACAACAATTTAAAACCATGAGTGAGAAGGAATTGTATATGGTCATCAACAAATTCAACACTGAGGGAGAAAGAAAAGAAGTAAACTTAAAGAGCTAACAAAAAATAAATGTTGTATGAAAAAGTTTTTATAGAAAAGAGGGACAGAGGGGGAAGAGTGGAGAGGAAAAGACGAGAGAGACGGGAGAGAGGAACAAAGGGAAGATTAAAGAGAAGGAAAAAAGCAGGAAGGGAGGAAAGGAGGGAGGAAGGAAGGAAGGATGGATGGAAGGAAGGTAAGCATAACAAGCCATAGACAAAAAAAGAATGGAGGAGAATGGAGGAAAAGGGCTCAAAGTGTCATGAGCTTGGACACTTTGACCTCAAGCTGAGTAATAACCAGCAGAGAGAGATCCTGGAGGGTAAAGAACCAGAGAACTCAATGCAAAACTCCATATAAATAAAGCCCATCAGCTTTCACTAAAAGAGTGACTTCTAAAACAACAGCAGAAAACACCCTTGCCAAAAGCTTTTACTGTCAAAAGAAGTGAAATTTATTTAGGCAGAAGGAAAATAATGCAAAGGAAACAAGATTTATGAATGAAATGAAGAATGCTAGAAATACATACATATGAATTCAAAACAAAACATTTCTAAAGCAGAAAACTACTCTTGAAGACATAGTGATATATTATGCTGATTATAATACATATAGAAAGATAAATGACAATATTACAGAAAGGTCAGTTTTTAGAAAGAAATATACATTTTCATGATTTATTTATACACATGCAACATTTTGAAATATTTAAGAGTAGTATTCAAAAGTACAAATAAAACTTTACAAACAAGCACAAAATCATTCTCTAATTATAAAAAAACAAATATAAAATCAGTCACAATAAGGTCTGTGGTAAAGCTTTAGTCATAACTAAATATAATGCTTTTGAATAATTATTAAAAAAATACGTTACAACTGCATTTTGAGAAAGTAACTCAAAGAAAATTCGTGACACTGAGTATATTAGAAAAAACAGTTTTGAAAATACTGCTAGTGAGTTTAAAATTAATAAACTACAGGCTAAAGCAGGATATCCAAGCCCCAGTTATTATATTTATATAATTTTTACTTATTTTATTTAAATATATATTTATATATTATTCTTTTATAATTATAGAAAATAAAAACAAAATGCAGCAAATAAAATGTAAAAAAATCTTATTAGAATAACAAAGTTAGAGAAATTAATATAGTTTGAAATTCACAAACTACTAAAATACAGTGTAGTTGAACAGTAGCTGTAATATTATATTTATTCAATAAACACTATAAGCTTACAACTTCATATCATGAAAATGAGATACAAATTGCTATATTCTAATAAAACTCTTCTCAACTTTGTAGATAAAAGGAAAAAAATATAGTTGAAAAAGCAAGGATATTAAATATGATAAAAGATGGCTCAGCGGTTAAGACCACCGTCTGCTCTTCCAGAGGTCCCGAGTTCGATTCCCAGCACCCACATGGCAGCTAACAACTGTCTGTAGTTCCAGTTCCAGGCAAACACCAAGGCAAATAAATAAATAATAAATAAATAAAGTTTTTAAAAAAATGTTATAGTTCACAGTATAAAGCACCTTTTCTGTCAAAATAGCTTTAGTTATTTCAAGGCAGAAAACTATTTGGGGGACTTAAGAAATGGCTCAGTGATCAAGAACTCAGGCCTCTCTTACAGAGGACAAGCATTTAGTTCCCAGCCCTCACATCAATTGCTTACAAACTGTAATTCCAGCATCAGGATGTCCAATGCCTCTGGCCTCTGTGCACTTTAGCTCATGTGTATACACCCCCATACAGGCACACAGATAATAACTTCAGTCTTTAAAAAAAATAAAGTCTTAGGTAGTTTAAACAAATATGATTCCCCACACATGTCTGCAAAGCCAATCATATTTGTTTCCTAACTAGTCATGGCCTCCTCTATCATTTTTGTCACATTAACCAATATATGCTGCATATATAAAAGGATATATATTAGTTTATCAAACAACTATTTGCACATGTGTATTTATATATGTATGTATTAATATGCATCCCTCAATAAATATTTTCTTCTTTATGAGTAAAAAAATAAAAACTAAAGTAAGTCTTTTTAAAGTTTCAGTAAAGTTTAAGATAATGAATTCATTTTACAATCAATATAATCATTGTCTTACTAGATAAAACCTAGTAGATGATGTTGTAAAGTTTGAGAAAGTGTTGGTGAGCCAGAATAGAACTCCCCGTAGTGATACATAACCCTCATGACTAAAAGTGGGACCCAAATAAAAAAGATAACAAGTCTGAGGACAGCCATATGTCTGTCCTGTGAGTTCTTAGAGGATTCCTTAGCAAGAGGTCTCTTTCCAACCACATATTGGCTTCATCTACTAAGATTTCCAATATGAGAGGGAGCTGTGAGGGGGCCATGGATGAGCTGTGAAGCCACACCATGCTTGTGTAAGACGGCAAAGGCAGCTGCTGTGTTTATAGGAGGCTGAGAGAGAAAAGAAGAAGCCTGAGTCTTCAGTCGAGGCAGCTGAACTGACAGGCTCCTCAAGGCAGGGGCCAGGGGGCATCTGGAAAGATGGTGCCACCCCTGCCCGTGCTCCCCTCAATGAAGCCAGCCACCTACTCGCCAGCCCCAAGCAATGGACAAACAGGGGCGACTGCCATGGCATTCGTCAAACTCCACAACCAGAATTTATAAGAATTCAAATTGTGGAAGGACTGAGGCCTTTGAAATTCAGACCACATCCAGATGTGAGCAGATTCCATAACCTGGACCACCATCAGGAAAGTCCCTCTCTGGGACCAGGGGCAAGCCCTAGAGTTTGATACCTAGCAGACAGGACTAGGGTTTGGCTATGAGGGGCTCCTCCAGCAATACCTAAAAGAGAGGACCTTGCACAGCCAGGCTCCACATTCAGGGCGAATTGCAGCATCAGAGAAGGACTGAAACTTTGAAATTTAGACCCCTGTCCAGAGCAGAGTCAGTGATCGAGCAGACCCCTTGCTCAGAGGAGAAAGGAGACACACAAATCCTCTTGCCACTACTCACTAGGAGCCACCTATTCGTGAATCACTGAAGCCATGGACAGACGCCAGTGCAAAAATACAAATAACAATATGAAGAACAACAAGGCAACAACAGAAGAAACTGGTAGTTCTACAATTACAAGACCTGAACAGAGCAATGAAGAGGAAACAGAAGGAAACACCAAAAACACCTTTATGAAGATTATTGAAGTCTTAAAAAAGATGTAAAAAATTCCATTAAAGAAATAGAAGAAAATAAAAACAAAAAAGTTGGAAGAGATGAATAAATCTTTGAAGGAAAACCAAGAAAAGGTAGAGCAAAATGAAAGAAACATTCCAGGAAGTAAAAACTGAAATAGAAGGAATAAAAACGGCACAAAATGAGGCAAAGGTGGAAATAGAAAATCTGAAGAAAAGAGCTGGAACTATAGATACAAACATAACCAAAAAAAAATCCAAGAGATGGAAGACAGAATCTCTAGAGTGGAAGACTCAGTAGCGGAAATTGATACATCAGTCAAAGAAAATACTAAAACCAAAAAAGGGACAACACAAAATGTTCAGGAAATCTGGGACATCATGAAAAGACCTAACTAGAGAATAATAGAAGAAACAGAAGAATACCAGATCAAAGGCACAGATAATGTATTCAATAAAATCATAGAAAAAAACTTTTCTAACTTAAAGAAGGAAATGCCTATAAAGGTACAAGAAGCTTACAGAACACCAAATAGATATGAACTCCAACCAAAAGAGTCTGCTGGCCATATAATAATCAAACCACAAAACATACAGAATAGAGAAAAATTTTAAGAGCTACAAAAGAAAAGGGCCAACTTACCTATAAAGGCAGACCCTTCAGAATAACTCCTGATTATTCATTGAAAACAATGACAGCAAGAAAGGCTTGGTCAGAAGTTATACGGACACTAAAAGTACATAGCTGCCAACCTAGACCACTAGATCCAGCAAAATTATCAATCACCATAGATGAAGTAAACAAGGTATTTCATGACAAAGTCAGACTGAAACACTACCTATCTACCATTCTGGCCCTCCAGAAAACAATAGAGGAAAATCTCCAACAGAAGGATCCCAGATACACCAACGAAATCACATTCTATAATCCCACAGAAAAAAAGTCCAGAGAAAAGAAATACATACCAAGCTACCACCAAAAATAGCAGGAAAAATCAATCAGTGGTCACTAATATCCCTTAATATCAAGGGACATATTCACCTATGAAAAGACACACACTATCAAGATGGATACAAAAACAGAAGCCATCTTTCTGCTGCCTACAAGAAACACACCTCAACCACAAAGACAGACACCAGCTCAAAGTAAAGGGTTGGGAAAAAATTTTCCAATCAAATGGCCCTAAGAAACAAGCTGGAGTTGTCATCCTAATATTTAACAAAGAAGACATTAAACTAAAATCAATTAAAAGGGACCAAGATGAACATTACTTATTCATCACAGGACAAATTGGTAAAGGGGAGATTTCAATCCTGAATATTTATGCCCCTAATATAAGGGCACATATTTATGTAAAAGAAACACTACTAAAGCTCCAATCCCACATAAATTCTCACACTCAAGTAGTGAGAGGCTTCAATACCCCACATTTGCCCCTGGAAAGGTCAACCAGACAGAGACTCAACAGAGAAATAAGAAGTCTAAAAGAGGTTATAATGCAAATGGATTTAATAGATATCTACAGAAGCTTCCACCTAAATGCAAAGGAATATACATATTTCTCAGCTCCTCATGGAACTTTCTCCAAAATTGACCACATAATTGGTCATAAAGCAAATATCAACAGATACAAAAAATGGAAATAATCCCTTGTAACATATCGGACCACGAGGGCCTAAAGTTAGAGTTCAACAACATGAAAAATCAAATAAAGCCTACCAACTCATGGAAACTAAACATCACTCAGCTGAACCATCTCTGGGTCAAGGAAGAAATTATGAAAACCATAAAAGTCTTCCTAGAACATAATGAAAATGAACCTACAACACACCCAAACTTGTGGGGCCCAATGAAAGCAGTTTTAAGAGGAAAATTCATAGCACTAGATGCCTATATGAAAAGTCTAGAGAAATCCCACGCTGGAGAACTAACAGCTCAGCTGAAAGAAGCCTTAGAACAATTAGAAACAAACTCACCTAGAAGGAGTAGATGGCAGGAAATAATGAAGCGTAGAGCTGAAACCAATACAATTAAAACAAAAAGAACAATACAAAGAATCAATGAATCAAAGAGTTGGTTCTTTGAGAAAGTTAACAAGATAGATAAACCCTTATCCAAACTAACCAAAAAGAAGAGAGAGTATCCAAATCAACAAAATCAGAAATGAAAAGGGGGACATAACAACAGACCCCCAGGGAAATCCAGAGAATTATCAGGACATATTTTGAAAATTTATATTCCACAGAAATGGAAAACCTAGAAGAAATGGACAGCTTCTTGGACAGGTACCATTTATCAAAATTAAATGAAGACCAGAATAATTACCTAAACAGGACTATAACCAGAAAACAAATGGAAGCTGTCATTAAAATCCTCCCCAAAAATAAAAGTCCAGATTCAATGCAGAATTCTACCACACATTCAAAGAAGAATTACTACCATTACTCCTCAAACTATTTCAAACAGTAGAAACTGAAGGAACATTACCAAATTCCTTTTATGAGGCCACAATTACCCTAATACCTCAAACACTCAAAGACACAACAAACAAGGAGAAATACAGACCAATTTCCCTCATGAATATTGATGCTAAAATTCTCAACAAAATTTTGGCAAATTGTATACAACAACATATAAAAAAATGTCATCAACCATGATCAAGTAGCCTTCATTTGCAAAATGCAGGGATGGTTCAACATACGAAAAACCGTAATTGTCATCCATCATATAAACAAACTAAAGGAACAAAACCACATGATCATATCCTTAGATGCTGAAAAAGGCTTTGACAAAATACAACACTCCTTTATGATAAAAAGCCCTGGAGAGATCAGGAATACAGGGAGAATATCTCAATATAATAAAGACAATTTACAAGAAGCTGACAGCCAAAATCAAACTTAATGGAGAAAACTCAAAGCAATGCCAAAAATCAGGAACTAGACAAAGATGTCCTCTCTCCCTGTATCTATTCAACATAGTTCTCAAAGTTTTAGCTAAAGCAATAAGAGAACAAAAGGAGATTAAGGGGATACAAATTGGAAAAGAAGAAGTGAAACTATCTCTATTTGTGGAAGATATGGTTGTATATATAAGTGACCCACAAACTTTTACCAGGGAACTTCTACAGCTGAAAAACACCTTCAGCAATGTAGCAGGATACAAAATTAACTCAAAGAAATCAGTAGCCCTTCTATACTCTAAAGATAAAAGGCTGAAAAAGAAATAAGGGAAACACCCTTTATAGTAGCTGCAAATAGCATTAAATACCTTGGAGTAACTATAACCAAAGACATAACAGATCTATTTGACAAAAACTTCAAATCACTGAAGAAAGAAAGTGAAGAGGATATCAGAAAATGGGAAAATCTCCCATGTTCATGTATAGGTAGGATCAACATAGTAAAAATGGCAATTCTACCAAAATCTACAGTTTCAATGCATTTCCATTCAAAATCTCAAAACAATATTTTACAGACCTTGAAAGAACAATATTCAATTTCATTTGGAATAACAAGAAAGCCAGGATTTTAAAAACAATTTTGCTCAACAAAAGAACCTCAGGAGGTATCACCATCCCCTACTTCAATTTATACTATAGAGATACAGTAATAAAAGCAGCCTGCTACTGGCATAAAAACAGACTTGTGTATCAATTGAAATGATTTGAAAATGCCAACATAAACCCAAAAATCTATGAACACCTGATCTTAAGAGTCTTAATATATTCAATGAACAAAAGATAGTAACTTTAACAAATAGTGCTGGCATAGCTGGATGGTAGTGTATAGAAAATTGCAAATAGATCTAAGCCTGTCACCTTACACAAAACTCAAATCCAAGTGGATCAAAAACCTCAACATAAACCCAGCCACTGTAAATTTTCTAGAACTACGAATGGCTGAAAGGCACCTCAAAAAGTGCTCTTCATCTTTAGCCATCAGAGAAATGCAAATCAAAATAACTTTGAGATACCACCTAACACCTGTTAGATTGGCTAAGATAAAAGGCACAGATGACAGCCTATGTTAGAGAGGATGCAGAGCAAGGGGAACACTCCTCCATTGTTGGTGGGAGTGTAAGCTTGTTCATCCATTCTGAAATGCAGTATGGCAGTTTCTCAGAAAACTGAGAATCAATCTCCCTAAGGGTCCAGCAATACCACTTCTGGGTGTATACCCTAAAGATTCACATTAGCACTCCAAAGGCATTATCTCAACTATGTTCATTGCACCATTATTTGTAATAACAAGAACCTGCAAACAGCCTAGATGCCCCTCAACTGAAGAATGGATTAACAAACTGTGGTACATCTACACAATATAATACTACTCAGCAGTAAGAAAAAATTATATCCTAATATTTGCAGGCAAATGGATGGGTTTGGAGAATATCCTCCTGAGCAAGGTATCACAAACCCAGAAAGATAAGCAGGGGATGTACACACTAATTAGTGGACTCTAAACAAAGAGCAAACAGCAAAACATGTCCAAGCTGCAAACTACAAACACTGAACAGCTTGGGATCTGAAAAATCTTGGACTGGCACCTGCAATCTCACTCCCTCCAGAGGAACACCTGACTCAGTCTTGATGTTGGGGTGAGGAAAGTGCATCTACCAGGAGTGGATGCTGAACTAAAGCCATATTGGGAACTTGGCACCTCCTGCCCTTGCTTGGGAGGAGATAAAGAGATCTGGAGAAGAGAGACTAACTGGAAGGCATGGGAGGGGAAGGGAGCTTGAACAAGGTTTCACACGAATAAAAATATGACTTTATTCATAATAAAAACAAGAAAATTATAACAGTTAAGAACACTATAGCTCTACTAAGAATCTTTGTTCATTTTGTTCACTGAAATGGCAGATTACAACTGTCTGTTAACTCTAGTTCCAGATGATTCTGTGGCATTTTTTTGCTTTTTAGGTACTGCATGCATGTGCTGTATATACATATAAATAGGTCTAAAACTCATATACATAAAACAAAAATTTAATATTGATTTATAAATGTTATATTCTATTTTGGATAATATAGAGCAAGTCAAATAGAGTAGTTTGCCATACCACTTTTATTCAGACACAATACAAGGTAAAATCTGAAACCCATAGATATGGATAGCAAGAATAAAATCCCACTAATGTGAGTCTTATTCATGTGTATGCATGATTACAGCACTGAGGCTTCTTATTGTTCTCAAAGATATTCTCAGTGTCTCTTAATATCATCTTCACAGAAATGAAGTATTCTCAGATATTCTCCAAGAGTTTATGCAAGAGAAACTGTGAGCTAGAGAAAAAAAAAAAGATGAGACATCTGACAAGATTTGTACATGAATTTAACAGCTCTTCTATATGTTACCTCCTGATGCTGCTTCTAGGACCCTAGCTATGTGTGATCTCATCACTAACCTTAGGAGCTTGCTGCCTAATATTAAAGTTTTATGGAATTTTAAGACTGACTTCTATATTGGCTGTTTGGTTATATTTTAATTATATAATTTTCACAGTTTAATTTTAAAATTTTTTTATTATTTCATCAGCGTGTGATTAAGGTCCTTTTAACTAATTCATGTGATACTTTCATGTCCTTATTGTGTGAATCATCACTGCATGTTGATAAATTTCGAGTTTGGTTTTATTTGTAACAATGTCCCTTTTATGCTCTCCAAAATTTTTCTTTTAAAACATTGCAGATTATTTTTACTAAAATTCCATATTTTACTTCTTCCTACCTTTTATCATTGATTACATTATTGATTAAGTTATCATTGATTGCTTTTCATGTTAACTATCCTACTTCTGTTTACGTTTCTTCTTTTAAAACACCTTGACAAAATAGTATTTTGTTTGTTTGTTTTTTTCTGAGACAGGGTTTCACTATGTAACAATCTTGGTTGTCCTGGAATTGGCTATGTAGATCAGGGTGGCCTTGAATTCACAGAGATCCACCTCCCTCTGTCTCCTGAGTGCTAAGATAAAAGGTGTGCATCTCCACTCTTGGGTTAGTCTTCAGTCTTTTAAAAAAGTAGACTGTGATTCTATATGGTTTCCTGTATTTGAAAATGGGAATTGTGGAAAGTTTGATAACAATAATTTAAAAAAAAATCCCCCTGTCTTTTTTTTTTTTCTCGCTCTTTGTTGCTCCTCTCACTCAGTCATTGCCCTCTCTCATAATTTATTCCCACCTCTTCTTGGTTTCAGCCCCTTATGTTCCCAATCAGTTACAAAAATCTTCTTTATTTTCTCTTCCTAGGGGAATCTTGGATGTCTCTTTTAAGTTCTTTTGATCCTAAGCTTTGCATGTGTTGTGATTTGCAGCTTAAATTTTCTTTGTTCTTTGTCTAAAGTCCACTTATGAGTGAGTACATCCCGTACCTATCTTTCTGGGTTTCTGATACCTAGCTCAGGAGGATATTCTCCAGATACCTAGCTCAGGAGGATATTCTCCAAATCCATCCATTTGCCTGCAAATTTTAGGATATCATTTTTCTTACTGCCGAGTAGTACTCCATTGTGTAGATATACCACAATTTGTTAATCTATTCTTCGGTTGAGAGGGATCTGAGGTGTTTTCTAGGGATTTGTTCATCTCTTCTAATTTTTTGTTTGTATTTTCTTCTATTTCTTTAAAAATGTTTTTTTTGTATCCTGTTTTAATGCTTCTATTATCTTCATAAAGTTGTTCTTAAGGTTGTTTCCATCTGTTTCATCTTCTTTGTTATGCGTAGGTCTTGATGTTGTAGAACCACCATCTTCTTCTGGTGGTATCTTGTTGATCTTTATATTATTATATATATTCTTGCACTGGAACCTGCCTCAGTGCTTCCTTGCTTCACTCTTAATCAGCTCTTGGTCAGCTCTTAGTCAGTTGTGGGCCTAGGAGGCTGTGTGTCTCCAATAATTGCAGGAGCTTCTCTTAGTTGGTTCTTAGTTGACTGTAAACCAAGAATCTTTGTTTCTCCTATTGTCTCAATGGTTGTTCTTAGTCAGCTCTTAGTTGACTCTTAGTTAGCTGTGTATCAGGAGGTTTCAGGTGGTCCAGTTGTCAGAGTGTGATGAAGCAGATTGAAATTTGGGCAGGTTTTGGCTCGTGGGAAGTCCCTCTGGCTATGTTTTGCTGAAAATTGGCCTTGGGGGCTCTCTCTCAGCTTTCTTTGATTTAAGGTAGAGCTAGGTGTGGTTAGAATATTGAGGGAAGTGTCCCTGGGTTGGGGTTCAGATAGCAGCAAGTATACCCTTGGCCCAAGGTACTGGTACCATTAATCTCTTGGTCAGCTGTATATCAGGATGCTCGAGTGGTCCAGCTTCTATAGATAGACAGAGGTTGAAGTGTTAGAGATTCCAGAATATGTAGAATCAACAGATCCAATGTATACAATCATGTCTCACCACAGTCAACATGACTTATTTCTGATGACATTGCCCATGATGTCCTGTGTGAGGTAAGGTTCTCATGCTTCCCTCACTGTAAAGATCTACTTTCCTCTGGTATCTGAAATGGAGTCAGTTAATGACATTCAATTCCATTTCAGGCAATTTTATTCCCATCTTACTGAGAAAAAATTTGCATGAAAATTATATGGAAAAATTGTTCTATTCATATTTTTATTTTATCTTCTGTCCTGGATTCATAGTCAGTCTTTTAATGTTATAATCTAATGTTATATTGCTTTATTCTTGCTTTGTTTTTCAGCTTTGATTATTGACGCTCTCCCAAGATGACTGACTCCTGTTATCATTTGACATGCTGTTAATTTTTATGCTTTTGAAGTTTCTGTTGTAGTTTTTTTTAATTTATTTTACTTTTCAAAAAAAAGTAAGCAAATGTAATTATGGACACAAAGCAGTTATGTTACATGGGGACAGTACAAAGTTATTCAAGCTGATTAATGTGTGTATATATATGTATAAATGTGTATAAATTACTCAATTTATTTTTTATATCCCCCAACTTATGATAGCCACCAAAAGTCACTAATTTTTACCCACTCATATGTCAATGAACAGTAATTGTTTACTGTTTGAAGGACTGTAGTGAGAAGTTTCTCTGTCCTGCCCAGCCAGTCCCACAGCCATTTAGTCCCAAATGGGATCCAGAGTACACACCCAAAAGCAAGAAGTATTACTCACATGATGACTAAGAAGGTACAGGCAGTGACAAGTGGATGAGCCATGGTGGCCATGGCCCTGGAGCCTTCCCTAGGAGTCAGGGCTGGTTCATGTTCTGGAAATCCAGTACTAGCCCCAAGTGGTCCCATGACAAGTTCAGCGTGGAGGAAGGAGAAGCTGAAGATGATGAGTATGGGACAGAGAACAGAGAGGAAAAGGACAATTTACAGCCCACTCTTGATGGAGCCCTTGCCCAGGGGAGAAAGGAGCTGGGAGAGGCTGGTGGAGCTGAACAGGAAGCCTCAGGAAGATCCTGCGTGTCCCACCCCACAACCACCAGGCACATAGAACCCTACAACAGCAGAGTACACATCTCTGGTGCTGTCCCGCTGGACAGAGGACACTGGCCACAGAGCCCATGTTTTGAGCAGCCCATGATACAGCACAGTGTGCTCCTGCTGTTTGTTTGTTGGTGTGTGGCATGGGAGTAGGGTAGGGAGACTGATGTGATGCAGATGCTTGGATTTGGAGGGAATTTTTGTTTTGTTTTGTTTTTTTCTCTATTAGAAACCAAATTTTCTTCATTTAATTTGTAGGTAAGGAGATGAACTTGGTTTTCAGTCTTTTTCGGTCCTGATTTTTAAAAAGGCTCTGATATTTTTCCTTTTTTCTTTTCTTTTTTTTCCTTTTTAAGGGATATGTAGTAATATTAGCAGAAAGTTTTAATTTGGTCAACTTTGATTCTTAAGAGAAAACAAAACATGTGAATAAATATTGAAGTGTTCACCTCAGTTTGGGACCAAAATGCTGGGGTCTTTGTAAAAACCGGTTTTGTTTGTCATGGAGGAGTTTAAAGTCTTTGTGACCATCTTGTGTTCCCCTTTCCACACAGCCATGTGTCACATAGAGTTGCTCCCACGCTCCCCATGAACCCTGCTCTTGTATGCTTCCTACTGGGCTGGGCTTCCCATTTCCACCAGCAGCTCCAGTACCCTAAACTTTGTAGTCCTGCTGGTCCTCAGCAAAAGGAGTGGAAACTGGTGGGCAGTTTCTGGTCTGTTTTCTAACAAACTTCTGAATTCTATTATCTATACAAATAGAAGATGAGAAAATATTTTTTTAAAAAAGATCGATTAAGAATGGTTATGGCTGGGTGGTGGGTGGTTTGTGGGGTTGTTTTTTTTTGTTTGTTTGTTTTTTTTTCTCTTTAACCATAAGTTTTGAGTTGAAACATTTTCACATGTTTGGGGGAAACATCCTGTTATTGTCTTCTGGAGAGGTGGTCCCTAGCAGGTGAGCCAAGGCATTTGTGCATACATTCTATGCAGACTGCGCCCTCCTCTTTCCAAACCTTTGCTCTTGGGATGTTGCTACTTCCCCTTATTTTGCTAATTTCTATTTCTATAGTTAAATTGGCTTTGCTTGAATGATTCGTGTTTAGGGAAGAAAAGAAATACACCCTTAAGTATTTGTTTCAACTCCTTCTGCAAATAAATGACAGATGTAAAAAAAATCACACAAAGGCTTATATTAATTATAAGCTATTTGGTCTACAGCTCAAGGCTATTATTTGCTAACTCTTACTCTTAACCTAACCTATGATTCTGGTCCAAGTTTAATCACATGACTTGGTACCTTTTCTCAGAGCAGCACTCTCATCTTCTGGCTGGTGTCTCATTTGCTCATCTTCTTCCAAGAATTCTCCTTGTCTAGTGGTCCTATTTATATTTCCTGTCTATCTAGCTTATCACCAATCAGCATTTTATTAAATCAATATTTACAGTGACAAATATTTTCCTTGTACAAGAGCATATTCCCACAGCAAAGGGCTATATAATAAAAGCTGAAGAATACCATAGTAAAAGTACAATTAAAATATATCTGTAAGGTAATGATTCTGTTTCTAGAGGTGTTTCTGGACTCAATAGAAGGATCATGTGAACCAAAGAGGTAGAAGGCTGGCTAGCTTGTGCAACAACCACATTCAGAATTCAGAGAAGCCCTGAGAATTTACATCTTTATAATATTGTTTCTCAGCATGATTCACATGAAACATCTACCAATTTCAAACTTTGGTCTATTTTATCTCTGTCTCAATGACTTCAATACTTCTAAAACATTGTCATATTTATACTCAACTACTTCACATTTGTGACAATACTGCAGCTGACATTTTCTTCATATTCAATCGAATATGATGATCAATAATATATAGACTGACAATGATTTTGGTTATTATTTCAGAGTACTTGTTCTAGAATATGTATAAAGGCTTTTTGAAGTAATTCCAGCCTTTGAAAAAACCTCATATGATATAAATAGAAAAAGAAAAATATGACATGACACTTAGTAATTGAAAAGGGATTGATATGTTATTAGGAAAATAGATCTTGCCACTAGGACAAAGAGAAACTGATGGCCAAAAGACCTTGCATATGCTAATTATATACATCCCCAACCCAACATCCTTTACATGAAACCACATTATAAACCTAAAAGAATGAAGGTGGCACAAACTTGTATCCTAAAGTACTAGGGAAACTGATGCAGAAGACCTGCAGTTAAAAAACATGCCTGTCTATACTACAAGTGATTGTAATGCCAGCTTGTGTAACTTAACAGTCTTGTCTCAAATGTAAAAGTAAGGCTAAACAGGTTGCACATAGGCAGCGCACTCTCCTAGCATGCAGAGGCTCCTATGTTTACTACCCTACCTTGATAACACACACATAAAGGAAACCTTGACAAGGACTACCCATTGTGAGTATTCCTTCCAACATTACCAATATGGTCACTTCACCATGAAGTGCAGCTTTCCACCAATAGACTCGTGTGACTCAACAAGTGACTTTCTTATCTATTATGTCCTCAGTTAATCCGTAAGTCAAAACTTTTTATTCTACAAATTTTTTCCATCTATTTTTGTCACTTTTAGTATTGATATTTGAACCCAGAACAGTATAAGGGAGAGGGAGAAGAGCTCTATACTGGGGTATGTTGCCAATTCTTTCATATCTTCATAAAGCTGTATGTAAACTTCAATCTATACCAAAATACTTCTTTTCACTTCAAGGATGATTTTAAGGTTAAAAAAATTAAACTATTTTGGCACCATAAACAATCAATAACAGGAAATTAATTTTTTTAAATGTCAATTCACTACCAATACCCAACCATATATGTTTAGGGCTGGATTTTAAACACAAAACCCAATAATCTGCCAAAGCCAGTACACTCTTAAGATCTTCAACAGCTCTGATACTCAAAAAGCTTCCTTCTTTTTCCAAGCACCTTAGGAAAAGACTGAAGAGATTGATGGTAGTATTGGCATCCAGTCTAGCCTTTGTCCTTTTCCCACATAGTGACTGGATAGCTACTCAGAGTCCTGGACACTAATTTTGCTGTACTTCAACACTAAATAAATTGCAATAAAGAAAGGTTTAGAAGCATATAAGTTAAAACTTTTTAAGCATCTTCACTTGGTTACATTGAAAAATCTCATTGTATATGTAAGGACTCCTGTGATCACAATTCAGTGATTTCTTCCATCTCCTCTCCCTGATAAAAGGAGGTATACCATGCTGACATACTACAGGCCTACAAAGAATGTATAATTGGCTTTCCTTTACTTCTTCAGACTCCCCTTCCTATAAATTCCATATCAGTCTCTTCAGAGCTGTTCTCTAGCACAGCCATGTCCTCATGAGACTCAGTAAATACACTTTCCTCCATTTCTTTACCCACATACTAAAGAACAAAGGCACAGTTGGCATAAATCATGTATGACCTGTTTTCTATGTGAAACTTCACCTCAGCAAGTGCTATGATCCTATTCAGCAGGTACACAGATCATGATCACTAAGCCAAGTATAATAGTGGGTAGATAACAATGCCAAATGTAAGCCAATGGTTCACCAGTCTACCACTGGATGCTATATTGGACTAGCTGGCAACATTAGCAGAACTGGCATCTTCAGAAATCTATAATGTTTCAATGGGTAAAAGGCCATGTATTTGTGATGGGTAGGGTCATATTTTACCACCTGATTATATGATTTCAGGTGGACATTGCAGAGCTCTGCTAGGTTAAGATGTTAATGTTAGGCTTTCTCAAGACATATGGTGATAGCATGTGTAGCCATAAGAAATACATATGTGAGTAGTATATAGATTGGTCTAAAATTCTATGAGAACAACACTCAGAACTCTATTAGATTTGAAGAAAGCAGTCATGAAAGTTATGAACTAGGTACTAAGGCATTATTTTACCTGTCCACAGAGAGAGAACATCTTTGTTCATGTTAGCCAGGCCAATGCCAACTTACAGTGCTTGATGGGAAATATATTACCTAGACCTGCTATTCATCTAAATGCCAAAATTATTTTGGGAAGATAACTTCTTTATCACTCTTATTTTAGTGTGACACTCTCTGACCATGTATAGGGTAAATTTTGTAAACTGATAGGCAGATGAGGAAACAGGAGGTTAGACTACACTGAGGCATTCAAACTTGAGGCTTCACAACAGGTATCCTAGATTGTCTCCTGTGAAGACACATGTGTTCAGAGTGCTCTATAATGCAGTAGATGACAAAAATTTAATTACGGGGCTCAGTTCTTGCATTTGAAACCTGGTAGACCTGGTAAATAGAGACATCTAGCTTTGTATTCTTGCAACAATCAACAAAGAGAACTCTTCCATCAGCTGGAATGTGAACACAGAGTCAGTTCTAACACCAAAACTTCTAAAAAGAAGGAAGCACTAAAGTCTTGTGCACTGACCAGCCTGTACATGAGGGTGAAAATCTCATTGAAAAGAAATTATCACATTATTTAATAAATAACCATATCCAACTCATGCACACATGGGTAATTGGTACAATAGACACATTAACAAAACTGCCCTACAACCTAGGAAACATTGGCTGTAGCAGAATCAGTATCCTATTCCATATTTGGCAGTAACTAAAGAAAGAATGCTAACAGCTGGCCACTCCATTAAGCTCATACTCCATTAAAATACAGTATTTTTAATCTTGTGAATTGAAGCTAACAATTATTTTCTAATGGAGTAGTATCTCCCTTGCTTGTGATGAGCTCCACAAGGTGGAAGAGCTGATAAGTAGTAATGTGAACCTAATATGGTGAAAGAAACAAGATACCTATCATGAACAACTGGCACATGTCTGCTCAAACTGCAAAGTTTCAAAGAGAGAAGCTGAGTATGTGACCAGTGGAGAAAGATTGCAAGCCAGAGTCTCTGGTACACTTAACAGTTACTGTGGGCTCCAGGTCTACAAAAGTTGCCAAGCATATGTGCCTTGCTAAGAACTGCTAAAAGAGCCATCTCCCTCTTCAAAGACTTTTTTTTTAACTTGACATGTGACCATCTGGTGGAATGCCATGTTGTAAGTAGTAGAGTTCCCATCAGGCTTTGACAATCTGGAGACTGCCCTTGCCAATGTTAATGGAGATATACTATCACTGTGGTCAGAAAAAAAGGTCCAAATCAATCTATGTGAATGAAAGAAAACATTCATAAAATATCATTAACTAATTTCTCCTTTAGAAATGAATTTCAAGGTTGTGGTTATAGTTCTGTGGTAAAGAACTTGTTGAGACCTTGAGCTTAATCTTTAGCACTTTTAAAATTAAAGTCTTTACATATGCTAGTTTTATGTGAGTGAAAGACTATTTTTTCAGCCTGCCTTTGAATAGATGTCATATATTTTCATACCTCAAAGAGTACATAGGCATAGATGTATCATGTAGAAGACCTAGATAAATAAGTCATTTTTCCTTTCACTGTGTCTGGCCCCAGAATCCCACTCTTGACTGGTTGTATTTCTGAACAGGTCCTGCCTCAGGAAGCATGTGGTTAGAAGACTGCAGAGAATATGCCAGGCCACAAGACAAGTCAGAAATTCAGAGATAGAAGATGAGCAATTGGGGTAGGCAGTGCCATTGCCCTGGCTCTATGTGATTAGCTGCTTGCTTCTAGCCAGAGGTATGGGACTCTGACCAGAACCTACACTTTTGTCCCAGTGCAACACAGGATTATCAGTGTTCACATCTGGTCCAGGATTCCCCTTTACTGCCAAAGCCTGTTTCCACCATAATTACTGATGCAGAAGGTCAAAGCAGATGGCCTCCCTAGGCTAATGGGAAGTTAATTATCTTAAACCAGTGGGACCATGGTTTGCTGTGCTGTCAATTCTCCCTCCGCCACAGTCCTCTTATTGCTTTTCATTAAAAATTAAAAAAGGAAACACATGGCTGATGATGCAGCTTGGTGGTGAAGTATTTGCCTAGCATGTGGAAGGTCCTGTGTTCAGACTCCAGAAGGGAGGGAGCAGAGGAGAGGGAGAGGGGTGAGGAAGAGAAGGAATGAAAGAGCATGCAAGGAAACAGTAGAAGAGAGGGAGAATGAGGAAGAAAAATGTGAGGATGGGAAGGGAAAGCAACCGAAGAAGGAAAAATAGAAAAAAAGAAAGACAGAAAGACAAGAGAATGGAGAGCAGATGGGAAAGGAGGAAATGGGATAATGGGAAGGGCAGAGTGCTCATCTACTCTGGTTCTCATTGCCTTTAGCTCTCTCCATGTAGGGCATAGTGTTTCAGCTTTCTCAATCTAGAGGCATGGGCTGTCTCTCCAACTTCTTTCAATAGTTACACAAATGTCACTTACTCACCATGGTGGCCAAAGAGTTAGAAGAAGGCCACAGAAGCAAACTTGGTCTGCTCTTCTTCCCAACAATATAAGCATTGCAATATAAGCTTTGACCCTGGAACCCTGGGAGCCCCTAAGGTGACACATCCTGGTAGGTAGACAGAGGTGTCCAGGCTATTGAGGCCTTTCTCCTGGCCCAGACGGGACACTGCACACCTGCCTAGTTTTCCCCAGAGGCAGAACTCTCTGTCTTCAGACCCAGTACAGCAGTTTTCTGAAGATAAGGGTGGTTCAACCTTAAGACTGAGCATAAATGGCTGTTGCAGAGAGTAGCAGGGGACTTTGGGGTCAGGCAGGAGTGATCACAGACCTTCAAACAAGCAGGTTTGCTTTGATATGGGCAAATGTTACATTCTAGATCCATACACTTTTAAGATAAAGCAACTGCAATTCAGAATGTTTCTGCTGACTAGGGTCATGTTTCCCCAGTGAGTCAGTTTTCCCTTACTGGCATCCAGTAGTAAAATGAGAAAGGAAGAGCAGTCTATGACCATACTACCACTCATCTGATCTCAGAAGCTAAGCAGGGTCGGGCTTGATTAGTTCTTGGATGGGAGAGAAGAGGAAAGCCCCAGTCCCAGTAATGCAGACAAAGATGAAGAACAACTTGGTGGCCTGGGACTTCACTTGGCTTACATTAATTCACCTCTTTTAATAATGTACCTGGTATCATATGATCATCATCACACATAACTTTCTCTTTGAACAATCCACATATCAGCCCATTAACAACACAGAAACCCCTTCTATACCAAAATGTGAATGGTACCTTTTTAAACATTGGAATAAATATGTCATCTTCTCATCAATCTTTAATCTCAGAAAGTTTCACTTCACACATATTTGAAACACATTCTATACCAATGTAGGAGGGCTGAACTAACCTGAACTGGTTCTGAGTGAATATTTGTAGAGTATTCTCAAAGTGAACTTCACGGGCAAATTTCCTATCTCCCATCTTATGGCCATGCATACTGAGCATGCATATTAGTAAAATTGAGTAAAATCCACAGAAACATGCACAGTGGACATAACTCAAGCCTGTGAGACAAAAATTGCAAACTACTCAAACGACAACAAAAGTCTCTTCAATCCCATTACCTGCTGTCTCTCTTGACAGTTTAATGTGTACTATCATTTTGCAATATATATGCACTGTGTACCATTTTTAATATAAATTTATTTTTTTGTCATAATAAAGGTTGAAGGGAAAAGAAAAACCTAGGAATGAATACATTTTCTTCTCTATCACTATTGACTTAAGGCTTGAAGATATTTTCCAGAGTTGCTAACCTAATTTCTTTTTTACCAACAAAGTATAAAATAGAAACATGGCCTCACGTTGCATTTTTCAACTGATATAGGAATTGTAGGATGTCTCAGCATACAATTGATATTACTATCCCTAGAAAAATAGATCTGCTGTATATAAGAGAGGTATCTACATGTGAGCCCAAAATCAGACCAGCAAGCATTGTTCCTCCTAGTCTCCATTTCATATTCCCAACTTGAGCTCCTGCTCTGACTTCACTCAATGATGGACTGTATATCATATAAGTCAAAATAAATCCTTTGCTCTCCAAGGGAATTTTGGTCATGATATTAATCACAGCAACAGAAAAACAAGCTAGGATAATAAACATTGTGCAGTTTTCATGTTGTGAAGAGAAAAATCTTAGCCTAGATGCTAGTTAAAGCATTTTATATTTACTTTTTAGCAGTTAATTATGATGGCAAAGTTTCAAACTACAACTGCTTCCAAAACTTAATTCAAAATTTGTCTAAGCATGGTAGTGTTAAATCCATAGCACATAAGCAATGGAAGCTGTCATCTCGTCTAATAAGAGTTCCAGCAGGGAATCTCCATCCCATTAGGTCTCTTAATACATAATCTTAATAGCTGGTTTATCTTAATTTCTCCCTTCCCTTTCCTCCCTCTCAACCTCTCACACATATTCCTTGTTCTTTTCAAATGTATAGCATTATTTTTATTATTATTGTGTGTGCTTATAAAAATAACCTATTCAATATATATCATGTTAGTTGTATGCATGTTTTCAGGACTGATTGATTGCTATGCTTTTTCCCAGGGAAGCTATTTCTCCTGCCCTCAGCAGTTGCCTAAGTTGCCTATAGTTCTTAGTGTAAGGATGTGGACCATCTGTCTAACTTGTCCATAAAGTTCCCCATACATAACATTTTGCATGTGTGTTGTGTATTGGCTATAACTGATCACTCAATATTGTTACGCTATTATGAACTATAGCATATAGTTTATAGTAAAACTCATTCTGAGCATAAATTCCAAATAGGAACATGAATCTACTCTTTTAGTGTCATGTAGCACATGACAGACAATAGAATCTTCTATGTTTGGCCCATGCATCCTTCCCTCCTCAAAAAAATGCCAGCAAGTAATGATGTCTAAAAGTACCAACTTTTCCATACTGTCAGGATGTTGGAGTAAGATTTCACACAGAGTTAGACTGGCTTCTTTAATATTGCAGAGTATGTTTGAGTACCTCTTTGGCTTCTGGACACTCCCTCATTTATTTTTATTCTTCACTGAATAACTGTGATGGTTGTACAAGAAATATTTTTGACTTTTTTTCTCTTTTATTTTCAAGCATTTATGATTTAACCAATGAATTAATAACTAAACGGGAGAACTGGATGAAGTTTTAGGAAAACTGTATGTTAAACACCAATTTTTTTCTTAGGAAGAAGAAAAGGATTACAAAGGCCCCAATCCAAGAGCGCTTTTGGAACCACTATTTAAACAGAGCAGTTGTTCCTACACAGTACGTATTTTATGTATATTTGATAGTAAGTCTCTAGCAGCCAGTAGATCCTTAAAATAGCCTTTCATCTTGCTTTATTATGGTATGTCATTTTTATATTAGGTGCAAATCTTATTGCATAATAGTATGTTGTTCATTTCAATTCTTATATATGCAGTAATATAGTACATTCATATCAGTATTAGTTACTAAAATACTTTGAATGTCTTTTAGTTTAAAGGAAAGCTTTCTTACATCAGAGAATTATAAAATGCTAATAGATATTTTTAAGCTATGTAAAAAAGTAGTCAGATAGATATTACATACCCAAATACATTATAGCTCTATTTCTGTTACATAATCTCCATACAGAGAAATTAGTAGAAACCAACAAGAAATATTTTACACATTTAGTTAATGAAAGACACCTTGTATTTCATGTATTAACATTTAAAATAAAGATGCTGTTCATATTCACATGTATACTTTTTAGGCACAAATGTGCAAATTATTTGGGTGAATATCCTGGAGCATGGTGGAAGAAAAATTGGTTTCAGAAGGAAGATTAAACTGTCCTTCAAAATTTCTGTTCCTCCTCCCAGGAACAAAATCTATGTCCTGAAATCAAATATCTTCAGCAGCATTTGATGTTGCCATTGTTTGGAACTTTATCCATTTTAATAATTATCTAATCATATTGCTTGTTTTGACCTGAAAACTCTATTGCACATTAAGCTAAGATATCCCAGGGCCTGAAAGAGTATGACTGTTGTTGGTTTACATTTAGATGATGCTTAAAGGAGGAAGGCTTCTGCCTTAATTTCACATCATTTGTATGTATATGATATTATGTACCTATAATTATTGGCTTCTGAAATAAGCCAAATTTTATATCTGAGCTTCTGAGACTGATTTAATTCACTTAATATGATTCTCTCCAGTTACATCTATTTTCCTGCAAACAATATAACTGTTCTTCATGACTGAAGAAGTAGCCTGCTGTGTGTCTGTACCTAATTGTCTTTACTTGAAATTCTTAAAAATAATGATTCTGCACATTTTATTGCATTCTTCATTTATGCATTTATCTTGATGAGATATAGTTTCAAAGATTTTTATTTATTATGTATACAGTATACAAAAGAGTGTACCAGATGTCATCATAGATGGTGGTGAACTACCATGTGGTTGCTGGGAATTAAACTCAGGACCTCTGGAAGAACAGTCAGTGCTCTTAACTTCTGAGTCATCTCTCCAGCCCCAGAGATATATTTTCATATTAACTATTTCTTTTGGCAACTTATAATTGAGTTACTATTTTTTGTTTTGGACTTTTGAGCTTAAGAACTCTTAATATGTGTGCATATTTCTCCAGGTTTTCATGGTTAACAATATAATTATTTTCATGTCATTCTCTAACTTATATTTCTCATACCAAGTGATTATTGAATATATTGCCATAATATTTCCCAGTTAGCTGAAGGTCACAATGTTCAAAAATGAAGTCATTTTCTCCAACATTAGGGGAAACATATGATTCAGTTTCTGGAACAGTCATTTACTCATAGTCTTTCTCCTAACTTATGTTCAATAACCTTATTCCAATGATCTTCTTACACTCTGCAGCTTTCTGTCCTAATTTAAAGAAATTAAAATATTCCACTCTTTATAACTGAAAGTTTAGCTTAGTTCAGCATAGTACATTACATGTGTGTGTGTGTGTGTGTGTGTGCGCGCGCGCACACACACACACACACACACACACACCACAGGACATCTCCAGAACTTGATATCTTAATATGGTTTGTTTGTAAAATATAAAAATTTCAAAACAGAGAAAATATTTCCCAATTTAGAATGAACTTTCTGTAAGCCATAAAACTTCATTTTCCTTATTAATACATATCTCTCTTGGCATCTGACACATGTTTTTTCCCTCCTCTCCTATTGTTTTAAAAATATTGTATTTTTACTTACATTAAGTCTTGTGAGAACAATGTGAAAAGCATGGGATTGAAACACATACATATACTTGCTGTACAATACTGTTGATTATCTTTCTTATTCTTAGCATACCTAAGAATATGCTTGAAGAAAATGCCTTCAAGCAACTAAAAGAGTAATACATATTGATCTTTACATTAGTAAGCTTCCTATTATTAGAGAAGCTGAACCTACCCACTATTCTTGTACTAATGAGCTTTCTATTGCTATTAAAACAGCAGCCACTTGAGACCATTAGCTTGAAAAATAGGTACATTTGTTTGGGCCAAACTTTTAAAACTTTCATCCTGATTGACCTACTGTCCTGTAGATGAAAAGGAAGTTCAAACCTGAGGAATACAGCAGAGAGAAACTGATCATGGCAGCAACAATAGACATTATGTTGGCTTCTGAATATTCCCTTCAGGGACATACGTCAGATAATCTAATTTCTCCCTAATGTGGGCTGGACCAAAGCCTCTAATACAGGAGACTCTGGAGAATACTTATTCATTACAAAGCAATATGTGTTGTTTTGATGTAACCAAATATATTATTAATGTAAAACAAAGCTTTTTAAAATATGTTTGATAAGGCCAATGATAAAAATATTCTCATAGGTTCTTTAAAACTATGTTTCATTGAGTAGCTCTGTTTTGTTGCATGAAGTAATATTATAAAATTATTAGTCTAATTTATCACTGCTACTCCTTAATTTATCATTTTATACTGTCAATAAAATATGGCCATAGGTAAATGATTTGATTTTATAAATTTAAAATTTTGTCACTAACAAATATATGCCAATTATTGACCAAGATTCAATAAAGAAATAAATTTCCAATAGCAAAGGACTTATTTTCAGATAAGAACTCAATGTATAGTCCAGGTTGGCCTTCCACCCACAGAGTTCCCCCTGCCTGAGCCTTCTGAGCATTAGCATTGAAAACACCATGGCTGACTCCAACAATATTTTACACCTCATTTTTAATAATTTTTCTAAGGAACTTGGTCTGCTTGATTTTTTTATGACACATAATCTAAACTCTACAACATTAAGTAATGATTCATGACCTTTCTATAAATAGAAACAAATGCAAAACTTATAAACATATTCATGTTAACAATACAGGTATAAATATGGTTAAGGAATAAAGTCATCTCTGGTGGTTCATATCTATAATGTCAGCATAGAAGGTAAAGGAACAAGATTAGAAGCTCAAGATCAAACCAAGCTATACAGTGAGTATAAGGCCAAGCAGAGCATAATATGGAGGCCCTATTCAGAAAACATAAACACACACACTACCACCACCAAAATTATCATCACCATTAAAAAAGTAAGTAAATAAAAACTACAGCAAATAAGAGAAATAATAAATAGAAAAGGAAAAAAAAACTATAGGTCAATGCTAGAATATAGTTGGTAATATTTTATACTCTGACTTTTCAGGGATCCTGCCATACAGCTCCCATGGAGTTTTATTATCTGTTTTGAATACCTGACCTCAGCTTGGCTTATTTCTATCCAGCTTTTAGTAATTTAAAATATCCTGTTTACCTTTTGCCTGTGAATTTTTATCTTTCTCTATTTCTATATATTTTTATTTGCTTCTTCAGTGGCTTGCTTTTTAGATGCATGGCTGGTACCTGATGTCCTTCCCCTCCTGGTCCTCCCCTCCTCCTGCCCTCCTCCTCCTCTTCCTCCTTCTCTTCCTCCGCTTCTTCTTTTCTCCCCTCAAACTTCTCTCCCTGAATTCTCCTTCTATTTATTTTCTCTGCCTGCTAACCCTGCCTCACTTTTCTTCTGCCTGGATATTGGTTGTTTAGCTTTTTATTAGACCA
The DNA here is from genome assembly GCA_004025045.1 of Sigmodon hispidus. Taxonomy (NCBI): domain Eukaryota; kingdom Metazoa; phylum Chordata; class Mammalia; order Rodentia; family Cricetidae; genus Sigmodon; species Sigmodon hispidus. The sequence continues at coordinate 153,734 of PVIH01002228.1, forward strand.
ATCAGGTGTTTTAGACAGGCAAATTAACATAGCTTCACAGAGTTAAACAAATGCAACATAAAGGAAAACATATTTTTGCATTATTAAACAAATGTTTCACAGGATAAGCAAATGCAACACATCTTTAGCTAATATTCTACAAGTAGCCTATAAGGTACATAGACAGGGATTGCATCCCCAGCATGCTTGAATTTTTCCCTAAAATAAGGAATGATTATAATGTAAAAATGTAAAACACTTTCAATCACACAAGAACAATTATACATTTGGCACTGAATAATAAATTTGAAATAATATTGAACTTGTATTCAGTTGAACTTGAATATTAAACAATATATGAAATATTGCATTATGTACACAGAGACAAATTTTATAAACATTATTTAAAATATGAGTACATAGAGAAGTATGACACATTTCCCCCAAAATAGATTATAGATGTATGCCCTTGATTAGAGTATTGGTTACACGTTGTTATAGATAACAATAAAAATTAAAAAAGACTAAATTAAAAAATTAGATTCAGGGTTTTTTTCAAAAGAAAAAAGTGGAAGTACTCTGTGATATTGCTCTTGTACACTGTAAAGGTTTGTTGTTCATATTAGTTTAATAAAACAGATTAGCCTGTAGGAAATAGAGATAGATCTACCATACAAGGAGAATTCTGGGAAATGGAAGAACAGAGAGAAGAGGCTAGCAGACACAGACAGAACAAGAGAAAATTTATAAAGCTACATGGCTAAACCTAGTTTAAAAATTATAGGTTAGCTTAAAAGTAAGAGTTAGCATGTACTATGCCTGAGCCATAGGCCAACCTGTTGTAAGAAATTTCTGACCTGTCAGGCTCAAGGTCAGGACCCACAGCCCTGCTTCGTCCCATGTAATCACACAAAAGCTTATATTAATTACATATTTTTCTGCCTATATCTTAGGCTTATTACTAGCTGGCTCCCACATCTTAACTCAACTCATTTCTGTTATTCTATGTCTTGCTACTTAGCTCATGGCTTTCCTGTGTTCCATTACATGTTGCTTCTTGGGTGGCTGGATTGTTTATAATTGATATGATTCTTTAAGTAATTATTTGGGACTGAGTGGCTGCAGAACTGAGGGTCCAGACCTCGGAGCTAGGCCAGGCCAAAAATGTACAACTACCTAAAGGGGAGGAATTGGAATGCAAGTTCAAGAGTAAAGACCCAGATATAACATTCTAAGTGTTAATAAGACAACTTGTATGCCATAAATTATTTGACCTGAAAAATAATGGAAATTGAATCAGTCTGTCATTAAATTTCTTAGGTTCTATATCTCAAATTATATAACAGTTTCATTTTAAAATGCCAGCATTTAAAGTAGGTCAAAATACATCTATGGAAATTTTATTTGTGTGTAAAAATTCTTGAGGGTAACATAAGAATATGTAAAATCAAAAATTGATCTATAAAATGCATTTAAATGTAGTCTGAGCAAAACCAGTTCAGTACCTCAAATAATCTCTCACCATATTGTTGTAGGTTTCCTGGGCCCATTTGGGCCTGAAAGTTTGTACCTGGCCCACAGCGGTTTTTTCCCCCAAAGAAATGAATCAGACACTTATATTACCTTCATACTGTTTGGCCCTTGTCTCAAGCACATTATTAGCTAGCTCTTTCATCTTAAATCAACTCATTTCTGTTAATCTGATTGCCACGTGGCCCAGCCATTGGCTTACCTGGCCTCCTTAAATGGTCCACCTAGGGGGTCAGATGGAGACTGGCTAACTCCACCCTCCTTCTGCTTGTCTCTTCCTCTGATACTCCTCCCACTTCTATGGTGCTCCACATAGGCTTTATTTAGATACAGAGAACATTTCCACCACACTATATGTATCTCCTTCCCTTTAAGATCTTATCTACATCACTCAGTGAGACCTACTCACTTTTAGGAAAACTCTTTTACAGGCTCTCTGTGGAAATTATTCCCCATGTATTTTTAAATCTGTTAGCAAATTATTGTCTGTGTCTAATGACTCATGGCAGAACTTACACCAATTTCTCTAATTTCATTAAAGATATACAATTAAAGTAAAAATTCCTCATTAAAAAACCTAACATAGGTATGCAAAAATGTATTGAGTATGATTAATCATTCAACCTTAATTCATTTATCCAATAAAATCAAACTTTTTAAGCATCACTAAGAAATCTATCTAGCAAAATTTAAATTTCATTACTTTTTACTTGAAAGCAGTGTAGAGGAGTTTGAACTTTCATGATGCCAGACAAATCTTCAATGAGATTCTGAACAGCTGACTTTGGTAGGTGAAATCCTAAGCCTCTTTGAACTAAATCTGCCGGTGCTCTCTGCTCACATGAAAGTGAACCCAACTCACAGAGGAAAACAGTGGATTTATTAATTAAAGTAGTTTACAAACTTCACATTAACAGTCAATTTGCAGAAGAAAGGAGGATTTTCTTTGAACATAAAGCACTGATGAGCTTCTCCAATGCTGGCAAAGTAAAATTAGGTATCTTAATTTGCAGAGATCAAGCAATATCCACAAAACCAAAGAATTGATATATCAGAAACATCAGACAAATTAAACAACTCCTTAAAATAATGCCTTGTGAATTTAAGAGCTTAATGATCATAATAACATTGTAAAGCCTAACATGGTGTGAAACTAAGGAGTTTTCAATTAAACAAAAACATCTGAAGATTTCATGACACATGTGTTTCTCTTTAGAGAAATATTTTATACTCTAAAGAATTTGCTTAGGAGAAAGCATCACTGGGTATATAGACATAAAAATGAAAAATACTGCCCTGTGCAGTGGCATACACCTTTATTCCCTGAACTGTGGAGGTAGAAGCAGGCAGATCTTTGTGAATATAAAGCCAGGCTGGTCTACAGAGTCAGCTCCAGAATAGCCACAGCTACAAATACTAAAAATTAAATGAAAAATATTTTTACTAGATCTGGATTCCCAAATACAACCCATACATATCAAAATCACTTTTTATTACTTTGTGACATTATCAGATCATTTAGCATCTAGACTCAAGGGCTGGGAATACACTCAGTGAGTAGCACTGGTTTCCATATGCAAAGCCCTGGGTCTGTTCTCCCTTCCAAAGGGAAGACAAATACAGAATGAACTGTTGGTAAATATGCACTTTTGATAGAAACTAAAGAATATGTGTGGCTATTTCAATTTATATATCTAGTGCTGTACAATAACCAAGACCTAACCATTGGGATAAACCAAAAGCAGCTGTTTTATTTCCTTTTTGTTCTGAGGATTGCCATGATAAGCTAAGCCAGACAATTCTCTCAGCATGGGCACTTTATACAGCTATGGTGAGGTGGTACACTGGAGTTGGTACATGTTCAGAGAAGTCCTGTGCTAGACTACCTGCTGAAATTGCCAGCTTCCACCTTTACTGTAGTCACCAACTTGCACAGCTCCATACAACATCATGCTACTTTCTGGCTCCCTTAAAGCATGGCTAGTACATTCCAAGAAAATAGTAAAAATTAAAAAATTACTAAGCCTGCAACATGTTTTAGGTTTTTAGAAAATCTTCAAAGAACAATACTCTCACTTAATGATGGGATAAGTGTCCAACTGTACTTACCAAAATAATTTTTCATGTAAAAATTTTGGAAAATTGAATAAAAATAATTCTTATCTTTTTATTTTATATAATGCTAAATTGCTCCATGCACTTCATGATTTTTTTGCAGCAAGTGTTTTGACCTAATAAGAAATTTTCACTTATTTTTACTATTTATACAACAAAACTGTTATATCTGAAACAAATGACCTAAACTTTAAAGTGAAAATAAATTTTTATTTACAGTCTTCTAAGGCAGCCTAAGTCTCATCCAGTCATTATGTCAGGTACAGCTTGCAGCCTATAATCTCACTGGCTAAATCAAGTCTAACTTGAGAAGACCCTGTTGGTTTGTGCTTATTAGGAACAGTTTCTTTGGGAAGATTCTATTCAGCTTAAGGCTTAAAGACTAAAAACAATGAAGTATTTCTCTTTCACAAACCCAATTTACTTCAATGCCAGCACATCACATCAGTAGTCCTGCTAGCAGGAAGAGGGATGTGGATGTCTGCTTAAGAGAAAATACCTTGACAATACCTGGTCAACATGCATGGCCATTTAAGAAGCACATTCTAGTTACAAAAGCATTCTAGCAACTTTCTTAAGTTTCATGTTCCCAAGATGCTGTTGGACCTTCTGTTTATCACTCCAATGTCCTAAGATACTTTTGCTAAACTGATGACATACACACAATCTTGTCCTGACATTTTTAGGAGCAACACTTAGCTCTATTACCACTGCATAATATATCATCCCCTAAGCAAAGACAAGGTATAGTGGCTATGTTTCTAAAGTGGTTCATTTATCTCAAGGTTAACTGATATGAGCTAGATGGTTCTCAGTCCCATCTCCCTAGGTTTTTATGGTTAGGAGGAGGGTGGTTTCTGTTTTGAGCAGAAAGGTTTCTTTATGTGTTTGACAGTGATCATGCTATTATTCAGTTACCTTTTCAGCTTTTCTGGATTACACAGGCCCACTAGATTTCTCAGGTTTGGTGTTTCTCTTTTTATGTATGCTTCTAGAAACAATCAGAGGGACAGTCTAAAACATGTAACTAATCACCAAAATTCAAAGTCCCTGCAAATTCTATAGGAGAAACAGTTCTCTTCCAAAAGGAGAAACATCACAGATCATGAGGGAGGGCACTTTAAAAATCACAGTTCAGGCTAAAAACTGGAGCTCCCCAATCATTCTGGTCCACAGCTGAATAAGAGGTAAGTGGTAACCTAACCCTCAGGCCAAGCAGAGACTGTGATCTGCAAATCCCAGTCTGAAGACACAGCCCCCATCACTCTAACTACACCTAGTTCCACCCTAAAACAAAGCAAGCTGGAAGAGACCCATCCAAGCCTAACTTCCAGTAAAACATAGTTGTCAGGAAATCTCACATGCCAAACTCTGCCCAAACCACAATCTGGATCATCACATTCTAACAACTGGAGCCCCCTAACCCTCCTGGTCTATAGATGACTAAGAACCAAATAAGAGCCAACTAAGACATAACTGAGAATGACCCCTGCAGTTACTGGAGACACACAGACCCCAGGCCCACAACTAACACCTGACCAAAAGCTGACTAACAGTAAACAAAGAAATCAATAGATTGATGCCAGTGCAAGAATACATATAATAATATAAGAATCAACAGGACACCACCAGAAGAAACTGGTAGTTCTACAACATCAAGACCTGAGCATAACAATGAAAAGGAAACAGAAGGAAATGACCTTAAAAACAATTTTATGAAGATAATAAAAGCTTTAAAAGAGGATATTAAAATCTCCCTTAAAGAAATAGAAGAAAATACAAAGAAATTTTGGTAGAGATTAACAAATCCCTGAAAGAAAATAAAGAAAACCAGGAAAAAAAAAAGGGGTGAAAGAAACATTCCAAGAATTAAAAACTGATATAAAAGCAATAAAGAAGGCATAAACTGAGGCAAAGCTGAAAATAGAAAATCTGAAAAAATAAACTGAAATTACAGATACCAGCATAATTACAACAGAATACAAAAATGAAAGGAAGAATCTTGGAGTGGAAGATTCCATCATGTAAATAGATATATCAATTAAAGAAAAAAACTAAAACCAAAAAATGTCATAACACAAAACATCCAAGAAATCTGGAACACCATGAAAACACCAAAGTTGAGAATAATTAGAATATAGAAAGGAGAATACCAGCTCAAGAGACCAGAAAATATATGCAACAAAAATCATAGAAAAAAAACTTTCCAAACCTAAAGAAGGAAATGCCTATAAGGAAACAAGAAACTTACAGAAAATCAAATAGACTAGATTTCCCAAAAAAGTTCTGCTCTCCACATAATAATCAAGCCACTAAATCTACAGAACAAAAAAATACTAGGAGCTACAAAGAAAAAAGGCCAAATTACCTATAAAGGCAGATCCATCACAATAAAACCCAGCTATTCAATGAAAACAATAAAACTATGAGTTCCTGGTCAGGTGTTATACAGACACTAAAATAGCATGGCTGCCAACCCAGACTACTATACTCAGCAAAACTATTAATCATCATAGATGGAGTAAACAAGATGTTACATGACAAAAAACCAATTTAAACAATACCTATCTACAAATCTGACACTACAAAAAGAACTAGAAGAAAAACTTAAGGAAATCAGATACATTCATGAAACCACAAGCAATCAATAATTCCAAAGAAGAAATCCTCCCCAAAAAGAAATACACATAAGCTAACACCAAAAATGGCAGGAAACAACAATTATTAGTCATTATTATCCCTTAATATCAATGTAGTCAATTCACCTATTAAAAAGACAGACCCTAATACAATGAATACAAAAACAGAAGCTATCCTTTACTGCATAAAGGAAACACAACTCAACTTCAAAGACAGACACAGGCTCAGAGTAAAGGCTTGGAAATACACTTTCCAATCAAATAGCTCTATTTTTTTTTAAGTCTCATTTTTTTTTAAGGTTAAGCATATGTCTCAATGATAGAGCACTGACCTAGGATATGTAAGTCCTATCATCAATACCCAGTATAACAGACACATACACACATCCTGTACAGCTGAAATAGGTCCTAATTTTAAAATGTATTCATGGCCAAGATGTTTAGTGTTAATCAGCTTGTAGAAACTTGTATTTTTCTCAAGAATTTTTATTGTAGAGCAGTATGCATGTTTTTTCTGGTTATTCACCAATTTTTTAAATTTATTATTTGGTGATTTTACATCATGCACCCCATCAAACTCAGTTATCAGTCCTCTCAGATTCATACACACTCTTATGATCTCTCAATTTACAACAAAAGCCCATTCATGCTGCTCATTTACTTACTGGAGCATAATTAAACTCCCTGTGGCTAGCCTCTTAAAGAAATGAAAGGCAGTACGCATTTTTAAAATGATTCTTTGCACAACAGGTTCTAATAACTACAATAGTTTATCAGATAAGTTTTCAATGTTTTTAAAAATTACTTAATTTAAATCTGTCATCTGCATTTTAAAGAAAATCTTACATGTATATTTACAACATGAACTCCAATGATTCCTTTCAAATCCTTTCTGTCTCCAGTGGCATCTTATGATTTCATGATATAGATCTCATCTTAAGACCCACACTGCAAGAATATGGAGCATCATTGAATAAACATATATCTTTGTAATCATTCAGGCTGTAACAATGTCATTCCAGCTAACCTAGTCACCTCTATAGCTGGCATAGTCAGGCTAATATCTAACAAAATAGACTTTAAACTATTAAAATGTATCAAAAGAGATCAGGACAGATATTACTAATTTATCTCAGGAAAAATCCACAAAGAGGAAGATTTAATTCTGAATATTTATGCCCCCAACACAAGGGCAGCTACATATATAAAAGAAATACTACTAAAGCTTAAACCTCACATTAAACCCCACAAACTATTATTGGGAGACTTCAATATCTCACATTCACCCTTGAATTAGTCAAACAGACAGACAGAAACTCAACAGAGAAATAAGAGATCTAAAAGATGTTATGACCCAAATGGACTTAACAGATATATATAGAACCTTCAACTAAAACACAAATATATATATATATATATATATATATATATATATATATGTATATATATTAATCAGCTTCTGATGCAATTTTTTCTAAATTGATCACATACATACTCAATTATAAAGCAAATATCAATAAATACAAAAAATGAGAATAACACTTCGTATCATATCAGAACTCGATGTTAGAGTTCAAAAACAACAAGAATCAAAGAAAGCCTACAAATTTATGGAAACAGTACATCTCTCAATTGAACCACCTCTGGTTCAATTAAAAAAATAAAGACTTCCTAGAATTTAATAAAAATGAATCCACAACATACCCAAACATATAAGACACAATAAAAGCAGTGTTAAAAGGAATAGTCATACCACTAGATGCCTATATGAAAAACCTAGAGAATTCTCACACAAGAGACCTAACTGCACAGCTGAAGATTTTAGAATAATTACAAGCAATCTCACTTAGAAAGAGGAGACAGCAGGAAATAATCAAACTTAGGGATGAAATCAATACAATAAAATCAAAGAGAACAGAACAAATAATATGTGAATCAAAAAGTTGGTTCTTTGAGAAAGTCAACAAGATAGATAAACCCTTATCCAAACTAACCAAAAAACAGAGATAGAGTGTCCAAATTAACAGAATCAGAAATGAAAAGGGAAGCATAGCACCAGACACCCAAGAAATCCAGAGAATTATCAGCTCATAACTTGAAAATATGTATTTCATCAAAATGGAAAACCTAAAAGAAGTGGACATCTTTCTGGGCAGGTACCACTTACCAAAATTAAATCAAAATCAGATTAAAAACCTAAAGAGACCTATAACCCCAAAGAAAATCGAAGGTGTTATTAAAAGTCTCCCAAGTACAAAAAAATCCCAGCATCAGATTATTTCAGTCTAGAATACTAGCAGACATTCAAAAAAGTACTAAAACCAATACTCCTCAAAGTTTTCCATACAGTAGAAACTGAAGGAACATTGCAAAACTCTTTGTATGAGGCAAAAATCATCCTGATACACAAGCCACTCAAAGACGCAACAAAGAAAAAGAATTACAGACCAATCTTCCTCATAAACATTGATGCAAAAACACTCAATAAAATTCTGGCAAATCGAATCCAACAACATATCAAAGAAGGAAAAAAATCATCCACCACGATCAAGTAAGCTTCATCCCATAGATACAGGAATGGTTCAACATGAATGTTATCTATCATATAAACAAACTGAAAGAAAAAAATAAAAACACATGATCATCTTATTAGATACTGAAAAAACCTTGGACAAAATCCAGCACTGCTTCATAATAAAAGTCTTAGAGAGATCAAGAATACAGGGAAAATACCTAAATATAAAAAGTCTATATAGTGTAAGCTGACAGCCAACATCAAACTAAAGGAGAAAAACTCAAAGCAATCTCACTAAAATTGGGACCAAGACAAGGCTGTGCTTTCTCTCCTCATCTATTGAATATAGTTCTCGAAGTTTTAGCTAAAGCAATAAGAGGACAAAAGAAGAGCAAGGGAATAAATTAGAAATAAAGAAGTCAAACTATCTCTATTTGTAAATGTTATGAACGTATAAATAAGTGTCCCTCAAAATTCTACCAAAGAACTCCTACAACTGTTAAACACAATGTAATATAATGTAATGTAATGTAGCAGGGTACAAGATTAACTAAAAAAGAAAAAAAAGAATAACCCTCCTATACACTAAGGATAGAAGATCTAAAAAGGAAAAAAGGGAAATGTTACCCTACTAATAGCTCAAATAGCATTAAATATATTGGTATAACTATAACCAAAGAAGTAACAGATCTATTTGACAAAAATTTTAAGTCACTGAAGAAGGAAATTGAAGAGGATATCAGAAAATGGAAAGATCTACAATGTTCCTGGATAGGTAGGATCAACATAGTAAAAATGGCAATTCTACCAAAAGCAATCTACAGATTAAATGCACTGCCCATCAAAATCCCAACACAATATTTTATGGACCTTGAAAGAATAATACTCAACTTTATTTGGAATAACAGTAAAGCCAGGATTGCCAAAACAATTTTGTGCAACAAAAGAACCTCAGAAGGCATCATCATCCCAGACTTCAAGTTATACTATAGAGCTACAGTACTAAAAACAACCTGGTGCTTGCATAAAAACAGACTTGTGGATCAATGGAATCAAATCAAAGGCTCCAAAATTAATCCATACACCTATGAACACCTTATCTTTGACAAAGAGGCTAAAAGTATTCAATGGAAATAAGATAATATCTTCAAGAAATGGTGTTAGCATACTTAAATAGTAGTATGTAGAAGAATGCAAAAAGATTCAAACCTATTATCTTGTACCAAACTCAAATCCAAGGTGATCAAAGACCTCAGCATAAACACAGATACACTGAATTTGATAGAAATGAAAATGGGAAATATCTCCATTGACACAGGTGACTACTTCCTAAATATAACACTAGTAGCACAGACACTAAGAACAACAGTCCATAAGTGCCACCTACTGAAACTGAGAAGCTTCTGTAAGGCAAAGAACATAGTCAATAAGACAAAACAACATCCTACAGAATGGGAAAAGATCTTCACCAACACTGCAACTGACAGAGGACTAATCTCTATAATATATAGGAAACTCAAGAAACTACAGTCCAAAAACCTAAATAACCGAATTAAAAATGGAGTTCAGAGCTAAAAACAGAATTCTCAACAGAAAAATTACAAATGGCTAAAAAGCACTTAAAAAATTGCTCGACATATTTAGCCATAAGTGATATGCAAATCAAAACAACTTTGAGATTCCATCTTCACCTGCCAGAATGGCTAAAATCAAAATCACAGATTACCACAGTAAAGAGGATGCGGAGCAAAGGGAACACTCCTCCATTGTTGGTGGGATGCAGTATGGTGGTTGCTCAGAAAACTGGGAATCAATCTCACCAAGGATCTAACAATACCACTATTGGGCATATACCCAAAGGATACACATTTGTACCCCAAAGGCATTAGCTCAACTATATTTAAAGCAGCATTATTCATAATAGCAAGAACCTGGATGTCCCTCAACTGAAGAATGTATTAACAAACTGTAGTATATGTATACAATGGAGTATTATTCAGCAGTTAAAAAAAAAATTGACATCCTAAAATTTGCAGGAAAATGGATGGATTCAGAGAATATCCTCCTGAGCAAGGTATTGTAAGTCCAGAATAATAGGCATGTACTCACTCATAAGTGGATCTTAGACAAAAGGCAAATTATACACAAGCTATAAACTACAACCCCGAACAGCTTGGCATCAAAAGAAAGTTAAGAAATACATGTAGAGATTTCTCTAGAAATAGAAAATAGAGAGAATCGCCTCAGCAAAGTTGGATCATAATGGGTTGCAACCAAGAAGAGCTGAGAACAAATCCTGAGAGAAGAAGATTACTGAGTGAGAGAAGCAACAAATAGGTAGGAAAAAAAGAGATAGATATTTTTATAGAGGATGCATATGTGGGGTATGGAAAAAGTCCAAACCTGCAATTACTCACAGGATTCCCTGTCTAGGTCTCCAACCATCAGTGGAGGGGGTGCCTAGACACAACTCCTTCTATAATTAAATAAATAACTAACTGAAGTATCATCACAGAATCTACATCCAACAATGAGTAGATGTGGTGGCTGGCTGAGATCCATGGTTGAGCACTGAACTGAGCTCCTGGTCCAATTGAGAGCAGAGGAGAAAAATGTGTAAGAGCAAGGAAATTTTCTACAGTGATGGCTGGCTGGACTTCTGGGAAGCTCACTGAATTAAAAATAGCCCTCTAGGGAACCATCGGGAAAAGGAGGTAGGTCCTCCAAGGGTAGGCAACTGGATTGGCATGGACAGTAAATGGATACTCAAGGGGTGACAACTCTGCATGGGCTGGCACAGTGGTGCCATTCCCTTCAGAAGAACACCTAACCCAGTCTTGATAGTGAGGTTAGGAAATCAGACCTGCTTAGAGTGGATTTGCCATACTGAGCTGACCCACCCTGGGCCTTCTTACTCTTGTAAGTGATGGGGGGATGGGGAGGGAGGAGGCTGAAGGCAGACTGGTAGGAAATGGGAGGAGCGAAAGTAGGGGGAACAAGAAAATACATGGATAAAAATGTCTTTATAAATAAAAATATATAAAATATATTTTATATTAATATGCATGAAATTGTATGTTTATTGAAATTGAAATTGTATGTTTATTGAAATTATATCAAAAATTATATATGCAATTAAATTTACTGTAGTATAAAATAAAAAGAAAATCACACTTCAGACCCCTTGCCGACAGCAGACCAAGAGGTAAGTGAGACCCCACCCAGTCCAGGCAGAGATCCAAGTGTTCCCTACCCTGCTACTAGGACACAGCCCTTGAATTCCCCCACACACTCAGCTCTGGCCTAAATTCAGACCAGCAGAGAAAGCCTCTGCAGGTCAGAAGCTGTAGTAAAATTCAGCTCACTGGACACTTCCAGTTCTAAAACCATGCCCCATTACACAACCATCAGCAGCAACCAGAAACCAACAGATCCCCAAACCACAGCAGACTAAGAGGTAAATAACACCTTACACAGCCCAGGCAGAGATCCCTGTTTTCAGGATCTGGCCCTGGGACAGAGTCCTTAAAACCCCACCTGACTCAGGTCTGCTCTTAATCCAGGCCAGCCCTGAAGAAAAACTCCTAAAGACCAAAAACCCCAGTAAAATTCAAATCAATGGACATTCCCAGCTCCAGAATCCCCTCCCCATCCCTCAACATACACCATTCTTAGGCAACATCAGCAGCAACCAGAAACCAACATATCCTCATTCTATATCAGACTAAGAGACTAAGAGATTAAAAGAGTTTCTCAATTCCTCTTGGATCAAAAACAGCTACCTGAAACCCTCAAATTCTCTAGCATCTATTGGTAAAAAGCAACCACCTGAGACCTACAGTATGTCAGTACCTACTGGATTAAGAGGGATCACTATGACACAGAATACACTACCTAGAAGTAGACCAAGAACTCAGATTGGACCAAGAAGGCTTCCTGAGATATACACACACCCAGAACAGATTGCACCAAAATCAGCTATCTGAGATTCTGATGAATCCTTCAGTGAACTAAAGAATCAATGGGCAGATGTCAGTGGAAGAATACATATAATAAAATAAAGAACAACATGGCACTACCAGAATCTGGTGGTTCTATAACAAGACCTGAGCATGGCAATGCAGAAGGAGCAGAAGTAAAAAACTTAAAAAACAAATTTATGGAGATAAGTGAAGCCTTAAAAGAGGATATTAAAAAATTCCTTACAGAAATAAAATAAAATACAGAAAAAAAGAAGAGATCAACAAATCTATGAATGAAAAGAAAAAAAACCAAGAAAAAGAATCAAACAGGTAAACAAAACAGTTCAAGTTTTAAAAATTGAAATATAAGCAATAAAGAAGACACAAACAGGCAATGCTGGAAATAGAAAAGCTGAAGAAATGAACAGGAAATACAGATGCAAAAATAACCAACAGAATGTAAGAGATGAAAGAGAAAAATCACTGGAGTGGAAGATTCAAAAGGGGAAATAGATACATCAGTCAAAGAAAACACTAAAGCAAAAAAGTCATAACACAAAAAAGCCAAGAAAAATGGTACATCATGAAAATACCAAATCTGAGGATAATTGGAATTAAAGGAGAAGAATACAAACTCAAAGGCACATAAAATATATTCAAAAAAATCAAAGGAAAAAAACTTTTCAGTCCTAAAGAAGGAAACTCCAATAAAGATATAAGAGGCTTATAGAACACCAAATAGACTAGACCCCTAAAGAAAGTCTCCTTCCCACATAATAAAGCAAGCCACTAAGCATACAGAATAAAGAAAGAATATTAAGAGATACAAAGTAAAAAGGTCAAGATACTTATAAAGGCAGACCCATTAGAATAACATCAAATTACTCAATGAAAACAATGAAAGCAAAAAGATCCTCATCTGATGTTATACAGTCACTAAAATACCATGTCTGCCAGTCAAGACTACTATACCCAGCAAAACTGTTAATCACCATAGATGAAGTAAACAAGATATTTCATGGGGAAAAAAAACAGATCTAAACAATACCTATCCACAAGTCTAGCCCTACAGAAAACACTAGATGGAAAAATTGAAAATAAAAAAAAAACTAGATACACTCATGAAACCACAACCAATACATAATCCCACAGAAGAAGAACTAAAAAAAGATAAGCACACACACTACCACCAATAATAATAGAAAATAACAATCATTAGTCATTAGTATCCCATAATATCAATGGACTCAATTCAAAAATGGAAACACTTGCCCTAACATAATCAATGAAACAGAATCCATCCTTCTGCTACATACAAGAGACATATCTCAATTTCACAGACAGACACTGGCTCAGAGTAAAGGGTTGGGAAAATACTTTCCAATCAAATGGACTTAAGAAACAAGATGAGGTAGCCATCTAACAAATAGACTTCAAACTAAAATCAATCAAAAGAGACTAAGACAAATATTACTTATTTATCTCAGAGAAAATCCACCAAGATGAAGTCTCAATCCTCAACATTTACAGCCCTAACACAAGGGCACACACATATGTAAAAGAAATACTAATAAAGCTTAAATCTCATATCAAAACCCACACATTAATAGTTGGAGACTTCAATACCCCACTATTAACAAAGGATAGATCTACCAGACAGAAACTGAATGGAGAAATAAGAGATCTAACCAATGTTGTGACACAGATGGACTTAATAGATATATACAGAATTTTCACACTACACAAAGAATATACATTTTTCTCAGCACCCTATTAAACTCTTCTCTAAAATTGACCACATACTCAGTTGTCAGGGACCAAAACCCTGGCTTGAGCCTCTAGGCCTCTAGCTAAAGGCTCCCATGGGAACTGACTGAGAAACCAACCACTGAGCCAGCACAATGTTCTCCCAAATAGAATAGACATTCTCCCAAGTAAAATAGATGTTCTCCCAGGTAGAATAGATGTTCTCCCAAAGTAAAATAGATGTTCTAGTTTGCTTAACAGTAGCAGAGGAGTAACTCTAAAGAATAGAATAACAGGAATATTCTGTGGCTAGGTTACTTAGCAGTCCTCCCATAAAGGTAGCTCTAAAGAATAAGATAACAAGAACATTCCATGGTTAGGTTACCTAGCAACTCTCCCCTGAAGCAAGACCAGTCACCTTTTTACCCTGCCAATATCCTGCTCCCCTGACCAACTTCCTGCAGGTGTTTGAAGATTGCCCCCTCCCCATATTCTACTATATAAGCATGTTTAGAATCATAATAAATCGCAGCTTGATCAGACTCCCATTTGACCTGCTGCCTTCCTTTGCATCTCCCTTCCCTTCATTCTCTCTCGTAGGTAGTCTCCCGTGTTGATGCCCCGCAGGCCAGGGTGCTCAGTCATAAAGCAAACATCAATAGAGACAAATAATAGAAATAACTCCTTATATCCTATCACACCACCATAGTCTAAAGTTAGAGTTCAACAACAATGGAAACGAAACATCTCTCAATTGAACAACATTTAGGTCAAGAAAGAAATAAACAAAGTAATTAAAGACTTCTTGAATCCACAACATACCCAAACTTATGGGACATAATAAAAACAGTGCTAAAAGGAAAATTCATAGCACTAGATGTCTACATAAAAAACTCAGAGAAATCTTACACAATAATTTTAACAGGACAGCTGAAGGCTTTAAGACAATTAGAATAAAACTCACCTAGAAAGAGTAGATAACAGGGAATAATCAAACTGAATTATTTGAGGCTGAAATCAATTAAATTGAATCAAGAATAACAATACAAAAAAAATCAATGAATCAAAGAGTTGGTTCTTTGAGAAAGTTAACAAGATAGATAAATCCTTATTCAAACTAACAAAAAGGCAGAAAGAGAGTATCCAAAGTAACAGAATCAGAAATGAATAGCAACAGACAGTCAGAAAATCCAGAAAACTTTAAG
This sequence comes from Sigmodon hispidus, assembly GCA_004025045.1. NCBI lineage: Eukaryota > Metazoa > Chordata > Mammalia > Rodentia > Cricetidae > Sigmodon > Sigmodon hispidus. The sequence goes on from PVIH01002228.1 coordinate 169,425, forward strand.
TCATATATTAAAAATGTATACTCCACTAAATTGGAAATACCTAAAAGAAATGGACAGCTTTCTGCACAAGTACCCCTTACCAAAATTAAATCAACCAGACAAATAGCCTAAATAGACCTATAACTCCTAAGTAAATTGAAGGTGTTATTAAAAGTCTCCAAAGTAAAAAAATCCCAGAGCCAGATGGTTTTAGTGCATAATTCTACCAGCCATTCAAAGAAAAATTAATACCAATACTTCTCAAACTGTTCCATACAATACAAACTGAAGGAATATTGCCAAGCTCTTTTTATGTGGATATAGTTAGTCTTCCTGATGCCCAAGCCACTCAAAGACACAACAAAGAAAGAAAATTACAGATTAATTTCTTTCATAAACATTTGTGCTAAAATAGTAGCAAAGCAAATTCAACAACATAACCAATATAATCATCTACAATGGTCAAGTAGGCTTCATCCCAGAGATGCAACAATTGGTCAACATAGGATAAGCTGTCAATGTCCTCCATTATATAAACAACCTGAAAGACAAAAAAAACACATGATCATATCCTTAGATGCTAAAAAAGCCTTTGACAAAATCCCACATTCCTTCATGATAAAAGTTCCCAAGAGATCAGGAATATAGGGAAGATACCTAAACATAATACAAGCAAAATACAGCAAGCCAACAGGAAACAACAAACTAAATGGAGAGAAAATCAAAGCAATTCCACCAAAATCAGGAATAAGACAAGGCTGCCCTCTTGCTTCTTATTTATTAAATATGAGTCTTGATATTTTAGCTAAAACAGTAAGACAGCAAAATGAAATTAAGTGGATACAAAATGTAAAGGAAGAAGTCAAACTACCTCTATTTGCAGATGACATGATTGTATACATAAGTGACCCACAAAATTCTACCAAGGAACTCCTACAGCTTGTGAACATCTTCAGGAATGTAGCAGGAGACAAGGCTAACTCAAAAATAAAATCAATAGCTCTCTTATACACAAATGATAAAAAGGACTGAAAAAGAAATCAGAGAAACATCACTTTTTAAATAACTGCAAATAGCATTAAATATCTTGAAGTAACTCTAACCAAAGAAGTGACAGACCTGTTTGATAAGAACTTTAGATCACTGAAGAAAGAAATTGAAGAGGATACCAGAAATACAGAAAGATCTCCCATTCTCCTGGATAGGTAGGATCCAACATTGTAAAAATGCCAATCTTACCAAAATCAATCTACAGATTCAATGCAATCCCCATGAAAATTCCAACACAATACAAGAAACCCAGGATCACCAAAACAATTATATTCAATAATAGAACTTCAGGAGGTATCACCATCCCTGACTTCAATATATACTATAGAGCTACAGTGATAAAAGCAGCCAGGTAATGGCAAAAAAAAAGCAAAACAGACTTTTTCATGTGTGCTAGGATCACCTACAAGAACTCACAGGATGTTCTTGCCTAGGTCTCCAATCAATAGTGAATGTGTTGCTAGACAGGATTTCACCTATAATCAAATAAATAGCCATCCCAAGTGCCATCACAGAACTTACATCCAACAATGAATAGAGGTAGAGGCAGAGATACATGGCTGAACAATGGGCTGAGCTTTTGGTCAAGCTGAGAGCAGGGGAGAACACTCTTTATGAGCAAAGTAACAGGACTTATGAGGAAAACTCCCACAGCAATGGCTGGCTGGTGATTTGCGGAGCTCATTGAATTAAGAACAGCCACTGGGGAACCCTCAAAAAAAGAAACTAGGCCCTCCAAGAATAGGCAGCTATCCACTGACATAGGCAGTATGTGGAGCCTTGAAGGGAGACATCAGACTGTTTCTATGTGTGGACTGGCACTTCAGAGCCCATTCTCCCCAGAGGAACACCTGACCCAATCATAATATTAGGATGAGCAAACTGGACCTGCCTGGAGTAGATGCTGAGCTGATCCACCTTGGGACTTCCTGCCCTTTTGGGGGAGGGGATGGGAGATGGGGAGGAGGGAGGTTGATGACAGACAGAGAGATTGGGAGGGAGAAGGGAGGGAGCGCAAGGGGATATATGAAATGAAGGAGACTTTATTTTCAAAAAACAAGCAAATAAACAAACAGACGTATAAATCAGTGAAATTAAATTGAAGACCCTGACCTTAATTCACAAATCTATGAACACCTGATTTTGACCAGGAAACAAAAACAAGATAGTATCTTCAACAAATGGTGCTGGCATAACTGGATGGTAATATGTAGAAAAATGCAAATAGATTCATATCTATCACCCTGCACAAACCTCAAATCTAAATGATTCAAAGACCTCAACATAAACCCAACTACACTGAACTTGCCACAAAAGTAAATGGGAAATACCCCTGAATGCACTGCCACAGGTGACCACTTCCTAAAACAGAATCAATAAGACAAAAACTACAGCCTACAGAATGGAAAAAGATCTTCACTAATACTATTTATTACAGATGTCTAATCTCTAAAATATATAGAGACTCCAAGGAAATGGAGGCTGAAAATCCATATAATCAAATTAAAAATGGAGTTTAGCGCTAAAAATAGAATTCTCAACAGAAGAATTACAAATGGCTGAAAGACACTTAAATAATTGTGCAACATCTTTAACCATCAGAAAAATGCAAATAAAACCAACTTTAAGACACCATCTTACACCTCTCAGATTGGCTAAAATCAAAAACACAGATGTCAGCCTATGCTGAAGGGGATGTGGAGCAACGGGAACACTTCTTCATTGCTGGTGTGAGTGTAAACTTGCATATGCACTATTGAAAGTAGTATGGGGGTTCCTCAGAAAACTGAATCAATCTCCCCAATGATCCAGCAATATCACTATTGGGCACACACCCAGATATGCATATTCTTACCCCAAAGGCATAGCCCAACTATGTTCATAGCAGCATTATTCATAATAGCTAAAACCTGGAAACAACCTAGATGTCCCTCAGCTGACAGATTAGCAAATTTTATATTTTGTTACATGTACACGATGAAGTACTACTTAGCAGTAATAATAATATTCTAAAGTTTACAGCCAAATGGATGGATTTGGAAGATATTCTAAGTGAGGTAACATAAACCCATAAAGATAGACATAGTTTGTAGTCCCTTATACGTGAATTTTAGACAAAAAGCAAAGAATATCCAGACTGCAAACCATTACCCCTAAACAGCTCTGTAACAGAAGGAACTTAAAAAAAGATATACATAGATCTTCCTGGAAAGAAGAAATAGAGAAGATCTTCTTA
>PVIH01002228.1:181557-198562 GCA_004025045.1 Sigmodon hispidus
AGCTATACTATAGAGCTACAGTAATAAAAACAGCCTGGTACTGGCATAAAAACAGACTTGTGGACCAATGGAATAGAATTGAGGATCCAGACATTAACCCAAAAACCTATGAACACCTGATCTTTGACAAAGAGGCCCAAAACATTCAATGGAAAAAAGATAGTATATTTAACAAATGGTGTTGACATAGCTGGATGGAAATGTGTAGAAAAATGCAAATAGATCCGAGCCTGTAACCCTACACAAAACTTAAATCCAAGTGGATCAAAGACCTCAACATAAACCCAGCCACTTTAAACTTGATAGAAAAGAAAGTGGGAAATACACTTCTATGAATTGGCACAGGCGACCACTTCCTAAATATAACACCAGTGGCACAGACACTAAGACCAACAATCAATAAGTGGGATCTCCTGAAGCTAAGAAGCTTCTGCAAAGCCAAGGACACTGTCAATAGGACAAAAAGACAGCCTACAGAATGGGAAAAGATTTTCACCAACCCTACATATGATAGAGGACTGATCTCTAAGATATATAAAGAGCTCAAGAATCTAGAGCCCAAAACCTTGAATAACCCAAACAAAAAATGGGTTTCAGATCCAAAAAGGGAATTCTCAGCAGAGGAACTACGAATGGCTGAAAGGCACCTGAAAAAGTGATCATCATCTTTAGCCATCAGAGAAATGCAAATCAAAACAACTTTGTGATACCACCTAACACCTGTTGGATTGGCTAAGATAAAAGGCACAGATGACAGCCTATGTTGGAGAGGATGCGGAGCATGAGGAACACTCCTCCATTGTTGGTGGGAGTGTAAGTTTGTTCAGCCACTTTGGAATGCAATATGGCGGTGTCTCGGAAAATTGAGAATCAATCTCCCCAAGGACCCAGCAATACCACTTCTCGGTGTGTACCCTAAAGAGACACATTCACACTCCAAAGGTATTAGCTCAACTATGTTCATAGCAGCATTATTTGTAATAGCAAGAACCTGGAAATAACCTAGATGTCCCTCAACTGAAGAATGGATTAACAAACTGTGGTACATCTACACAATGTAATACTACACAGCAGTAACAAAAAATGATATCCTAAAATTCTCAGGCAAATGGATGGATTTGGAGAATATCCTCCTGAGTGAGGTATCACAATCTCAGAAAGATAAGCAGGGGATGTACTCACTCACTAGTGGTCTCTAAACAAAGAAACAAGAAAAAAAGCCAAGCATGCCCAAGCGGCAAACCACAACCACTGAACAGCTTGGGATCTGAAACACCCTGGACTGACCCTTTGGACCCCACTCCAACTTTAAGAACACCTGACTCACTCTTGAGGGAGGGGGGACAAAACTGGATTTGGCCAGGAGTGGAGTCTGATCCAAGCATTATTGGGTCAGTGGGACCATAGGACTGTCTGCTCCCTGCCCAGGGAGGGGATGGGGAGTTGTGGAGAAGAAAAATGACCTGATGTGGTGGGAGGGTGAAGGGACCTTGAATAAGGATATGCAGGGATGGAAAAAGAAATTCAGAGGGAAAACTGAACACAAATATATGTGTAGCAATCTTATTTGCATTATCACCCTTGGTAAGTCATGCTTATGATTTTTATCTTCTTTATAGTTATTGTTAACTTTTCAGCATTTTAAATTCATTTTACTGTTTTTTGATAAATACAAAATAAATAAAGAAGAAGAAAAAAAAGACTCTAGAAAATAGACTAAACTTATGAAAAAACTTATTACTATAGTTACAGTAGTTTAACCAAAATAGATCTGGGTGAAATGCTGTACTATTTAATAAAATTGTAATTATACTTGTTTTAGGTATGCAACCTGAGAGAAAATATTTGGGAAATTATTGATATGCTCTAATACAATATGCTCATAGAGTTTGTTTAAACTTTACAAAATATATTTTGGAAATTCTAACTATAAAAAAAGAAAAACATAATACTATTTGAGTAAATAGAAAGTTTAAATAATTTTTAAAATTTAGAAATGACAGAGATGACATCTGGCTACCTGAACAGTCTCCTAAATTTTTTTGGAATGTTGGAGCATTTAGTTTTATCCTAAAGGCTTGGAGTTTTTGGCATATATTTTAGTGAAGTAGAAAATTAGAAGGTCTATTTTATTTATTTTGACATCAGTTGTCAGGTTTGTGTGTGTGTGTGTGTGTGTGTGTTTGTCTTGTAGAATGTCTGACAGTTTTTTTCTTTGTGAAGTAGGAACTTGAAGAACTATTTTGGTTTGCTTTCTCAAAATTCAGTGGTTGAGGCAAGACAGTTCTTTGTCTAATGGCTAATTTTTGTCACAAAGAAAGTAAATTTTATATGGACTTTTCAAAAGATGCATATTATCTTTTTGAAGCAGATTGGTATTGTCAGGAGCAGACTTGTCTTATTGTACTTTTTTATTATAGCAGGGTTTGTTTACTGATTCTTATTGTTACAGTTTAGAATGTTGATAACGTAGAGGCCAAATCCACTTTAACACTGCATTGGTATAAATATAGCTTTTTTTCCTATACTTCCTTGGTTTATTTTTGATGATATTCTGAATATCCAGAAACCTGTTCTACAGAAAATACCATGCCATTTGTAAAATATTTCATATCATGACCAAGAAATACCAACAATAATTTTTATAATTTGAGAAGTACTTGACTCAATATTTGAAGTAGTTACTACAGTAGATTCAAATACATAGAATGTCTATAAGCAGGTGAAGAAATATGAGAAGTATATGCGAGTCTTTGAAACTTAGTGAGGCTTGGTGCCACAAGCCTACTGTCCTTGTATTGGGAAGCTAAAGTAAGAAGATAACTTAAGAACAGGGACTATTAGAACTGTCTGTGTATTAAAAGTAACAGTGACGACAGTAAGTGCCAGAAAAAGAATTCTAAAACAGAGACTGTATATTGGCACTCATAAGGTAAAATATAATTAAATTCACCTGGCCTTCCTTTCTAATTTCTACTGAGCTCATGAATGGAAAGTAATTGTAGGAAAGAACTGGAAACTCTTTAACCCAGTAGGTATTTTAACCTAAGCCCCATGGCACTTCTAACTACTGGATACGTATACATGGGCTCTTATACAAAAGCCTCACAGCTACACTCAGGATTTATTGGCCAGGACTGTGTTTATCTGGTCTTTGTGTGTCTCCCTTCATCCTGGACCTGGCTAGATTAAACATAACTTACCCAGACTATAGAGGCATAAGGGGACATTCACAATCTTGAGGACACATGGGTCACAAACCTGACCCACTCACTAACAACACATCTTACTTCAAAGTCAGGAGAAATATAGTCCAATGTTCAATGAGAAAACTACAAATTCACACAGCAAAGGTAATGCATACAGGGAGGAAAAAGAATTGGGACTAACCTTGGCCTAGTGGTACAATTCTCTAATCCCAGCTACTGGAAATCCTGAAGTAGAGGGATTAAAACTCCACATCCTGCCTGAGAAGGAGAAATGAACCAGAAGCAAGAATTGAATAGTACCTCTATATTTAAAATAAATAGTTCTTCAAATGGATCTAAAATAAAAATTTAACACATAGAATGCAATGAAAAAATAAATATTAATTTCACTTAAAGACTCATGTTAATATTCTTTTGAAGGAGATAAAACATTCACCCTTTAAAGAATTCAATATTATTTTACCATTATTAATGCCGTTAATTCATAAATATTACTGGATGTTACAAGCCCATTCAAAATATCTAAGTTCCCATTCATTCATTTTTAATAAAACATAGACAATAATCGTGTCAAGATTTTAAGCAAAGAGAATCATTACTCAAAGTAATATGTTTCATCCAATCTTTCTGGGTGTTTTTACTAATACGGCCATCACTAATCCTTATATTATCTTTCTCTAGTGGGCCACTGGGGACAATCAACCATAAAGCAGATACTTGGAGCACGGAGATTACAAATGAGACTATAATCCTGTCAGTGTCAAGCATTTTGAATTGTATTCGGTAGATCATCACCATTTATACTGAGCTAGATAGAAGTTTCACAAAATACTTTCCCCTTTTACTTTTTAACTATTTCAATATCTTAATATTACCTTATGTTCCATGTGGAAATTTTATATATTCTTATTTTAATAGAGCCTGTTTTGGTAGCAAATATGTCTGGTTAAATTAACTGAAGATTAAATTATATAAATACCTACTTCTTTTGCTTCTTCATTCAGTTTATAAATTGATCTTCAAAAAATGGTTATTTTTCAGTAACAAATATTTGTTCCTCCACTAAGTGTCATCAAATATTGTACTAAATAAAATTAATCCTAAAAGAAAACAACAAAAATATACGTTCCTTTTGTCATTCTGGAGGTACTGAGCCCCATAGAACAACATTCAATTTATAATACATATTCTTCTTATCAAAAAGTTACCTATTTGCCTTAATGTTTAAGTCATTTGTTTGATTAATTTATAAGTCCTGGTATAAATTTACTCTACTATTTGCAAGAATCTGGTAATCTTGTAGCATCAACAAATACTTGAATTTATAGAATAGAACATGCGTTTTCCAAGTTAGTAAGAAAACACATATCTTAATAGCTTAACACAACCAAAGTTTCTCAATACAGAAAACCTAAAGAAAGCTACCATGTCACTGCCTGGGCATAACTTCATCTATTCTTTCTTCTCAGTGAGGAGACTACTAAACAATAAACTTCAACAAATGAGAAGAACTGAATTATTTTTCAAAGGGTATATTACTTCAGGCCAAAAGTGAAAAAAAATGGCTGCTATATTCACAATTTATTTATCAAATATGAACACATAATCTGAGCAAAGAGATAGAAAGCATGTTTTTCATTCACCCAGACAGACATGATCTTAAGGACACATAATGTGGTAAAGAAACAGCTGTGGCAGGACCAGTCTAAAAGTCAGAACTGGCTGGAGGGTAACATGAAAATAAAAACTTAGCCAGCCACGTGTAGCTGCAAAGCCACAGGCAGGCAGCTTTTTGTGTGAAATTGTGTCATAAAGATGGGCACCAGATATTACATGAATTCTACTTAGTATTATTAATAAAAAGCCAGATATTGGGTAAAGCTGAAATGTCAGAGAGACAGGGAAACAAGCCACAGCCACTTCTCACATAGCCTCTCCACAGAAATCCTTAATTTCAGAATTCTCTCTGCTTAAAGGGAATGTGGTCCCATGCCATGGGCTGAAATCCTGCCTCCTCTTTCTCCATCCAGCTATCTCATTTTCTTAGTGCTAGGATTAAAGGTGTGTGTCATCATTCCAGGGCTATATTTTGCCTTGAATTCACTAAATCCAGATGATCTCTACCTCCACAGTGCTGGAATTAATGGGTTACCACTCCCTGATGTTCATGACTAAATGTGGTTTGGCTCTGTCTTCTGATTGCCAGGCAAACTTTATTAAATACATAATATATAACCAAAACACATGTAATGGTTTGAATAAGAATAATCTTCTCAGACATTATGATGGATGGAGTAGGTGGGTTCTTTTAAAGAATGTGTGTCATTTAGGTAGACTTTGAGGTTTTAAAAACCTTGCCAAGCCCAGAGTTTCTCTTGTCCTTTGGATCAGGATATCATTTTCAACTACTGATCCAGTGTCTGTCTAAAAATTACTGTTTCCTGTCATGATGATAATGGACTAAACTTCTGAACTTCTTAAATATTCAATTAAATGCTTTCTCTTATAAAAAGCTGCCTTGGTCATGGTGTCCCTTCACAACAATAGAACAGTAACTAAGACACACAACTTTTTCCAATCTCTGTCCTCACATCACAACCCTTGACATACACAATGAGATTCCTAGACTTCTAAATAGACTGACTATTAAATATTAAGTTCCCTCACATGCTGAATCAAAATTCTACATGATAAATTACAGTTTGTTTATTATTATTATTATTATTATTATTATTAACAAAGAAGTCACACTTTCTAACCTTGTATATCCTTATTCAAAGTCCCTACCCCCTCCCACCACATCAGGTCATTCTTTCTTCTGTTGTTGTATCCATCATGTTAGTGTGTGATATTTTATAGGAGAGTTGAGCCCATTGATATTAAGGGATATTATTGACCACTGTTTGATATTTCCTGCCAATTTTTGGTGGTAACTTGTTTGTATTTCCTTTCTCTGGAGTATTTTTCTGGAGTATTTTTCTGTGGGGTTATTGATTGTTTGTGGTTTCATGGGTGCATCTGGGGTCCTTGGGTTGGAGTTTTCCCTCTAATACTCTCTGTAGCGCTGGATTAGTAGATAGATATTCTTTCAGTCTGACTTTGTCATGAAATATCTTGTTTACTCTGTCTATGGTGATTGATAATTTTGCAGAGTATAGTATTCTAGTTTGGCAGTCATGCTCTTTAAGCATCTGTTTAACTTTTCCATTGAATAGTCTGGTGTTATTCTGATGGGTCTGCCTTTATATGTAAGTTGGCCCTTTTCTTTAGCAGCTCTTAAAATTTTTTCTTTGTTCTGTATGCTTTGTGGCTTGATTATAATGTGGCACGCTGACTTTTTTGGGGGGTCATATCTATTTGGTGTTCTGTAAGTTTCTTATATCTTTATAGGCATTTCCTTCTTCAGGTTAGGGAAATTTTCTTCTATGATTTTATTGAAAACATTATCTGTGCCTTTGAGCTGGTATTCTTCTCCTTCTTCTATTCCTATTATTCTCAAGTTAGGTCTTTTCATGATGTCCCAGATTTCCTGAACATTTTGAGTTATGGCTTTTTTGGTTTTAGTATTCTCTTTGACCTATACATCGATTTGAGCTACTGAGTCTTCCACTTCAGAGATTCTATCTTCCATCTCTTAAACTCTGCAGGTTATGCTTGTATCTGTGGTTCCAGCTTTTTTCTTCAGGTTTTCTATTTCCATCTTTGCCTCATTTTGTGCCTTTTTTTTTATTGCTTCTATTTCAGTTTTTAGTTCCTGGCATGTTTCTTTCATAGATTTGTTCACCTCTTCCAATTTTTTTTATTTGTTTTTTCTTCTATTTCTTTAAGGCATTTTTTCATATCTTCTTTGAGAGCTTCAATGATTATCATAAAGGAATTTTTGGTGTTGCTTCCTTCTGTTTCCTCTTCATTGCTCAGTTCAGGGCTTGTAGTTGTAGGACTGCCACTTTCTTCTGGATTTTCCTTGTTGTTCTTTACATTATTATATATATTTTTGCACTGGCGTCTGCCCATGGCCTCAGTGGTTCACGATTAGGTGTCTCCTAGTCAGTTGTGGCACAAGGGTTTGTGTGTCTCCTCTCACCTCTGAATAAAAGGTTTGCTCAATCTCTACCTTGTCTGGCCAGGGGACTGGATTTCAAGTCTTCAATCCTCTGATTGATCAGTTGGAGGAAGATGGCCATGCAAAATCCCTTAGCAGCAGCTGGGAGGGACCCTGGCAGACCGAGTTTATCTCTGTCTGCTACAGAGTGTGTGTGGAGAAGCTCCACAGATGGGCCCTGGTCCCAGAACTGGAACCAGGCTGGAACAAAATTTTCCCTGGCAAGGATTCAGGTACTGGGGCATGCTGAACCCACCTCACCTTTGGGCGGGGTCTGAGTCTGTCTTTTAGAGTCCTCAGTCCTTATCAGTTTGATCCATTGAAGGTGGATGGTCTTGCAAAATTGCTCAGCAACAGCTGGGAGGGACCCTGGCAGATCGAGTTTATCTCTGTCTGCTAAAGAATGTGTATGGGGACAAGCTACACCTGTTTGTTTGTTTTTAAGTTGGGAACGTTGTCATGTTTTCTACAGTTTTATACTTATCTCTACCTAAAAACGTCTTCTCATTTTACACTATATGAAAATCATGTTATTTTTATTTCAGGTAGTATTTTGTATTCTAAAAGCAAGATCATCAACATTTGAAACAAAAGCTGCATTGTCTATAATTGGCATTAAATGTAATGATATGCATATACAACTTCATATATACTCACAGTTTACTTAAAAGATAGAATGTTATGATTAAAGCATGAAAGAAGTGTCAATATTTATTCATTTGCAATTGTTGCAGAAAAGGCATAGAATTTAGGTGTAATAGCTAAACATATGTAAGACATTTTCTGATATCTTTTCTGACTTCTTTCTTGACTATTAATAGATTTTAGATGCCAAATGGGAACATGAGGGTAATAGATTACTATGTTTGTATATTACAATCTTCCAATAGATTATAATTTTCCATTACTTTTCACACTAGAGTCAGATTATTATTTTATAAGGTATTATGACTCATGAAGGATATTGACCTGGTCATAGAGGCCTATAATCCTAGTAACTCAGGAGACTAAAGAAGTAAATAAAAAGCTTGCCTGTATTACACTTGATAAATTAAAGCCCAGCTTGGTCAACCTTGGGTTAGACATTCTCTCAATGTAAAAATTAAAAGAAGACTGGGATATATATGGCTCAAAGTTAGAAAACTCAGCTTTCAAAACATGTGTTCACTCCCAAGTAACATCACTTCTAAAAGTCAAAAGTCAGTTACATAACTTGATTATTTTATATTACAGTATAAAAGTATATTAGATGGAAATTTTCTAGCTAGTATAAAACATAAATATTTAAGTAACATGTCGGTCTGGAATTTACTTTTCAAATTAATCAAGGTATTCTGATCAGTAAAATTCAATAACAAAAATGAAGATTATACAGTTGTATCACAACAGAGAATGTGGAAAATATAATCAGGTAGTTGTTGGTTAGAAAGTGGTTGGTTAATCTCATGACATTTGTGCCATTATTGGAATGTCTTTCAGGCTGGCCAATAATTATGCTCACAGGGTTCAAATCAATTATCTTTCTGTTTTGGTAGAATACATAGCACCTTAAATGGCTATGAAAGCTAAACAGTATGGATGCAAATTCTAGACTAGTACCAGCTTGATATTCTGTAACCCACATATGTGGTATCTTCAGCAGTGGGGTCTTTCTTCCATGTTGTAGAGGGTAACCAGGAACAATGGTACTAGTCTGTATTGGTTAGGGTCTATGAGACCTCAATGACCAATAACTAAAAAATAAGCAACCCATCTTGACAGGGTTTTCCAGCACAAGAGGGAAGTTTCCCATAGAATATCACAGTGATTTTTTAAAAAATGCATAAACTCCAGATAGACAAACTGCTAGTGTGGAGAAGGAAGGTATACATAAAGTCCCACCTCTAAATGAAAAAGAGCTGTTGGAAATCCATGACATTATATCCATAAACCTACATACATGATCACAATTGCCCTTTGACTTACACCACACCAGGAACAGAATGAGAAAACTTTTCCCACTGTTTTCGGCAAATTGACTTCATCATTTTTACTTATTCCATTCATTTTAATTCTTGTCCTTTCATTCTTTAGAACGCTCACATTCATATTTACAGACCACTGGTCTTTTTAATTAAATCTGAAACTGTATGTTAGTTTTATACATTACTGATTCCACAAAAAATGAGAAGACCAAAAAAAATCATTGACAGTGAGAAAATTATGTTAAAATATCTGCCTAACTATAAATTATATTGTATTTGTATCCTGACAAAAGGTAATGTTAGGAAACATCTAACTGTGTTTCACATACATTGAAACAAATCTGTTGCTAAATCATAGAAGAAAAATTGTTCTCATCAAGCATGAGTGATGCCATCTGTAAAATGAAAATCATCTCTCCATTTGCCTGGAAATCAATGAAAGCAAAAGAAAAAGTATTAATTATTGCTTTAACTTCCTAGAAACTAAAACTGATATCTTTATGTACCTTAAAACAATTACAAATGTTTCCCTAGAGGAAAAACTTCCTTCTTCCAAAATATAAAAATTTTTTAATATAACACAGAAAATTTAAGTCAATAGGTTTATCTTTACTGTAAAAATATAAATTGCAGATTGATTAGTTCAGCCTCCACTCCTGGCAGATCCAGTTTTCCCCCCCAACCTCAAGACTGAGTCAGGTGTTCCTCTAGGGGGTGTGGGATCCATTGGGACAGTGGGACTTTGGGACCACCTGTCACCTGCTGGGGGGGGAATGGGGGATGGGGAGTTGTGGAGAAGAGAGAATGACCTGATGTGGTGGGAGGGGGAAGGGACCTTGAATAAGGATATACAAGGATAGAAAGTGTGACTTCTTTGTTCATAATAATTTAAAAAAAAAAGAAAAAAAGAGACAAGTCTCATTGATTGAAGTCTATATACATGAAAGTAGACTTATTTAGTGTATACTGCTTTGTGGTTTAATATAGGATCTTTGTAAATAAATAAATAAATAAATCTTTTTTTAAAAAAATTGCAGATTGATTGACATGGCTACATTATAACTCAACAGTACCCATATTAAAGAAGCAATCTGTTGTTTAGTTTTAACTATCAATATGACACAACCTAGTATCACCTGGGAAGAGACTTCTGATACGTAATTATTCAAATCAGGTTTTACTTTGAAAAGGATGTCATTTTTGTTAATTGAAATGAGAAGACACAGTCCATTGGGGACAGTACTATTCCCTAGGAGAGGAATCCTAAACAATATAGGACAGGAGAAAACTAGCTGAAAGCAAACAAATAACTCAGGATTTATATATTTATTCTCTCTCAGGTCTTCATTGTGGTTTTGATTCCTATGTTTTTGCCTTGATTTTCCCAAAATAATGAGTAAAGATTATAATCTGAATTACAAGTCAAATAATCCTTTCCTCATTTTTTGTACATTTCATTGTATCAACAAGAATACAATGAGAAGACAGAACTCAATTTATCAAGAAAATTATAAATTTGCAATAATACAGTAAAAGAAACACTGCTATCTGTGAAGAGAGCAGAGAAACCAAATATCCTGAATATTTAAATGTTGAATTTGGAGCAACTTCACTCTTTTTTGAAGAAAAAAATCTACCAAATTTGTTTGTTAAATTTTTATTATGATGTCACTTTAATCTTGTGGCAGAAATTGAGCACATTTCTATAAACTTCCATGATCAGTACTCATTACAATTTTTTATGTTAACCCTAATGATATTGATAATTTAATTAGTGAACCTTCAATTCAGAATACGTTCCTTTCATAATTTATTTCATTTAAAACTACCAATAACTTGCAGAGTATTTGACTTCTTCCAAGACAGAGTGATACTTCAATTTCTCACTGCAAGTAACAGTGACATTGCGTTCCAAAGGCCATGTGTGGATCCTACCTGGTCAAACGTTTTCCAAGTATATAAGAAAATTATTCAAAACTTTCAAGGTAAAGAGTTAAGGCACATTTTGTTAAAGATACAATCAACTGTTGTTCTTTTTTTTTCCTTTTTTTATTATGCATAAAATCCCATTTTTTTATCCCCTGTTCAAACTTCCTTCCCCCTCCTACTCCTGACAGAGTCAACTGTTGTTCTTAAGAGAAAGTTAGAAAGTATAAATATGCAAATGGTCTCTTATTTGAGATCAAAGAACCCTCCCACTCACCCCCCAAAAAATCCTAAAAACTTCAAATGAGGAAGAAAAAATATAACAGTAAACCTGTGAAATAGTAGCTAATGAATACATGTAACATGAAAACCTTAATTGTGAGGACAGTAAGCTTGCCTTCAATAAGAAACACACACACATACATACTCACACTCACTCACATACTCTATTCAAATTAGAGTTATGTATAGTTTTATTAAAGCATACAGGAGGAACTGGCTGGCATTTGGTAAGCATTTCCAAGAGCACAGTAAGACTGAACAATTCTCCAGAACAGCTCACAGGATAAAAGGAGCTATTATTTTGAGGAATACAATTTGTCACAGTGAACAGCTACATTGTTGTACCTAATTATAATGGTTGTCATCAAAAACTTAAAAACAAACAAACAAAATCTCAGAAAGTAACAGAGTAAGGGGTTGGACTCTTATGTAATGTTATTACTTTTGTAAATGACACAGATATAATAATAAGCAGAATGCAAGTTCCTCAAAAAAATTAAAAACATGCCACCTGTAAAACCTAACTGTATCACTCCTGACTAAATGCCCCAAAGAAACAAATGTGTCAAAGAAGAATATATAGCCCTATGTTTATTGCTGTACCATTCATGGGATCCAGGATGTGGAAAGACTGAGACAACTATTCTAAAGGATAACTTCTCACAGTGGGATAACAGCCACTAAGAATAAATTCCTGTATTTGTGTAAGCTCATGGTAAGACTGAAAAGAAAAGATATGCAGACTGTGGTTTTTACATATATATTGTGGCTTCTGTGTTTTTATAAGATTCCTGTGTCTGGAGAGTCATGCTTCTCTTTTTTCTTTGATTCTTTTTCTTCTATTTGTTTGTTTTACTCTACTCTGATTTGGTTTATTTTTGTTTTGTTTTTGTTGTATTACTATTATTAGATGCCTGTTTATTTTCTAACAAAAGACAGACATGGTATAGATTTGAATCTACTCCCCCTAAAGGAACACCTGACTCAGTCTTGATGTTGAGGGGAGAAAACTGGATCTGCCAGAAGTGGAGGCTGAACTGACCAATATTTGGACCTTGGGACCTCCTGCCAATGCTGGGGAGGGGATGGGGAGATGTGTAGAAGAGAGAGTGACCTGAGTGGGTGGGAAGGGGAAGGGACCTTGAATAAGGATATACACGGTTAGTATAGGTGCACTTCCTTTATGTGTTCCTAATTCTTAGACTGTTCCCGGTAGGAAAAATCATAAGTCATTAATTTGTGCTTTTAAAATTACAAACTAACTTTATTCTAGCCTGCAAATCTTTTAAAATATTTAAGTATTTTTAGCACACCTAAATGTCTCATCTGGCTTGTTTTTGTTTTGTTTTGTTTTGTTTTGTTTTTGTTTGGTTTTTATTTGATTAGTTATTTGTGGTCATCAACTTAGAAATAAACATCTATTTCTTGTACCATTTTGGAGAATCCAGCCCCCAGCAGTTTATTTCATTGGTTTGGGCCTCTTATGAAGCTCAAAGGGTGATGTTTTATACACAACCTTCAAAATATGTCCCTTTTTTCCTCTTTCTTTTAATTTTCTCCTACATTAAAGGTTTATTGACTGTAGTCATTCAAAAATATTGCTTTGAATAATTTAGATATGTGAAATTATAACTTTTCAAAACATTTCTGACAGTAGCTTAAGAGAGATTTAATAGTTAATTAAATTTGAGTGATGCCATCAATATGGCACAGTTATTTACTTACATATAAGAAAATCAATAAGGACTTTTGTTTATAAGTGGTGGCATCTCTGGTTTGTTCTCAATGAATGTGTGACACTTAATACACAGGAGATGCTAGGTTTTACAAACCAGAATGCATACCGTTCCTTTTCACTGTGTGACCCTCTTATATACTTACACTATAATTTGAATTTTAAATGTTCCCCAAGGGCCCATGTGTTAAAATCTCTGTCTCCAGCCTGTGGTATAATTAAGAAGTACTAGAACTTAGAGAGCTGGGCCATGGAGGCAAGTTTTTTTTTTTTTTTTTTTTGCTTCCTGGTGGTGGTAGGACCTTCCCAGGTCCTGTTGGTCTATTTCTTAGCTACCAAGGTAGAAATTGTCACATTGCTGTACCAGCCCTCATGACAAGCTACCTCACAATGAGCCCAAAAGCTGTTGAACAGACAACCTTCTAAATGTGAGACAAAATAACTTTCTTTTTTGTCTTTTGAATTCATCTCAGATATCTGTCACAATAGCAGAAAGTTAGCATTTGCTTAAGAATGAATCATGCTGATTCTCCCTTTACTAATGCTCTCTGCTCTCCCCCCCCTTTTTTTTTTTTACAAAGTAGGTCTTTATCCTGAATTGTATTATTGCAGTAGAAAGGTCTCATTTATAATGTTCACAGGTCTGTTTCAGATGATGAGAACAGACTGAGGCAGGATCTTGCTGACAGATGAAGTAAAAGTTCTAACAATGATGAGCCCTATAGTGAGTACATCTTAGATTTGAGCCAGTGGATAGCAAAATCAAAGAACAGTAAAATCAAAGTCACCATGAAAGTAATGACATTTAATTGAGCCTCTCATTTGTTTCTTTCTTTTCAATTTTCACATGCCCATCAAAGTTTTGGCTAAATCTTGGCTTGAGAACTTCTAAAGGAAAAAGAAAAAACCTGTTTCTTTTTGCTGTTGTTTTGTTTTGTTGTCTGTTTGTTTCCATTTTATAAGGAAATAGATTAAGGTCTCACACACTTCAGCTCTGCTTACCAAAGCGAGTTCTTGTTTAAATTTAAAAGAAAGTTGTTAATTTCCCCCTTTCTGTGCCAGCCTTATAAACATTGGCAGAAAGAGGCACTACATTTTTTTTTTACAACTTAGATCTTTTCAAATTTCAACAATGCATCACCAATTTTTAAAATTACAATTATTTTAAATTATTTTATACAATGTATTTTGTCATATTATTTTTCATCCTCCAACTCCTTCTAGAACCTACCCACCTCCTTATCCACCCAGTTTCACATTCTTTCTCTTTCTTTTTTCCAATCAAAACAAATTATGAAAAGGAGAAACTACTGAAATAAATAAAACAAAAAATACTACATTTAAATAAAATAATATGTGAAGTGCATTTTGTGTTGGCCAGCTACTGCTAGGTAGAGTCTGTTTGGAGGATGGTTGATGTGCTCAGTAACACTCCATTGATTTTGCTTTTTCTAGCAGGTATCAGTTATGAATAGCTACTTAGCTATGGGTAGAACTTTATGACTAATTCCTTTTCTCAGTCTTAGGATTTTGTCTGGTTTGAACCTGGGCAGGTCTCATGCACTCTATCAAAGTATCTATGATTCCTCTAAGCATCAGTCATGCTGTGTTTGGAAGACACTGTTTCTTTAGTGTCTACCACCTCTGGTTTTACAGCCTATCTTCTCTTTCACTTAGATCTCTGAACCCTTAGGGCTGAGGTTTGCTAAAGACTTTTTATTTAGAGCTGAGTACTCCAGATTTTCTTACTTTCTGCACAGTGTCCAGTTCTGGGTCTCTGTATTAATTACTGTCTAGTATAAGAAGAATCTTCTCTGATGAGGGTTGAGTGGTGTGCTGATCTATGAGTATAGCAGTATGCCATGAGAAGTCATTTTATTGCTATGTTCCTTTAACAGAATAATAGTACTGGGTTTTTCTGTAGGGCCTATGTGACCTTTCTAGTCCCAGGTTCTTGTCCATTTTATCATTGTCATGTGTGAGAAAGAAAGAAACTGGGAAGATATCTTCAAAAAAATATCTTGGGATAACCCTAATAAAGCAAGAAAAGAAAGAATTGCAAAAAGGAAAACTGAAGATGACACAAATAATTGAAAAACCTCCCACAGTCTCATAGACTAATAAGGTTAATTTTGTGGCAATGGGCATGCTACTTAAAGCAATCAACAAATTCAATCAATTTCTGTCAAAATTGCAATGTAATTCTTCACAAATGATGAAATACAATTTTCAACTTTAAATGGAAAACAGAAACACACACACACACACCACATAGCTGAAGCAGTCCTGGAAAATAAGTAACTGCTGGAGGCATCACTGATGCTTAAATCCATGTAGTGCTCTTTTGGAATGCAAACTCTGTGTCTTACAATTGACCTGGACAGTTCTTTCCCTTAGAACTGTTTTCCATCATGGCATGATGACACATATCAGCAATGCTAGCACACTGAAGTGAAAAGCTAGAAGATTCTAACTTCAGTTTGAAGCTAGGCTACATAGAGAGATCTTGTCTGAAAAATATACATGTGGGGATGGGAGAAGATCATGTTTCCTCATTCTCTCTCATTCTTTCTTCCATTCTGCCTTGTAGGTATTGTTTTACCTAAAACCTCTATGATAGCACCATAAGGCCCAATGTTCTCCTAGATTTTGGCAGTATCAAAGTTAATTTGAAAAAACACTCCTACAAATGTAATCAGGCAGAGCTGATTAGGGTGGAAGTGACTGCATGGGTTTATTACAGTGGAGTTCATGTAAAAACACAGGTCCAGAGATGAGGGAATCGGCAGAATCTGACTTAGCAAATACACAGTGATACTATTTTCAGTGAGGCATCAGCAGCCAGAAGAAAAGATCTCCACACAAAACAACGTTCATATCAAAGCCTGTATAGAATATTTTGTTCTTGAGATAAATATGAATGACCATTGCCTAGGAGTACAGATTCCCATTGCCTAATCAACATGTTCTAACATGAAAAACATTTTGTAAAATTTTTGAATAGTTGGCCTGAGCAACCACATCAAAATCAATAGCTAATGCATTTTTTTTTCAAATTCTTTGATGGAAAAATCAGTCTACAGATATAGAACTCGGGTGTTTTCAGATATCATTCATAGCTCCTGAGCTGGTGGGAGCCAGTGGTCTATTAATACAATGAAAAATGTTTTATCAAAAAGTCACAAGGATTTAAAGTGAGGCACAGAGGGGGCAATGAATAACAACAATATCAGAGCAAACATACAGGATCAATTCCTAGTTCATTCTAACTATAATTGCATAGCAATGTTTGCAATAAAAGGTTATGCAGATAAAAGTACTTGATGTTACTGTAATGTACCTGAATCTTTATGGACAAAATAATTATATGCCATATGTCAATCCCTACAAAAACCAGGGGTTTTTTGGGGTTTTCGGGTTTTTTTTTTTTAGTTCTTATTATCTACACCTTGTCTGGCAAAGGTTATCCTTGTGTATGCATTTCCTGCACTGAGTCAAGCATCAATTTATCTGACAGTAAACTTTTCTAGCTAATAAATGTTGATGGCATGACTCAAGTCACTGCTTTAACATGTTTAATATTTTTTAGATATCCTAAAATTCACAGGCAAATGGATGGATTTGGAGAATATCCTCCTGAGCGAAGTCTCACAAACTCAGAGAGATAAGCAGGGGATATACTCACTCACTAGTGGTCTCTAAACAAACAAACAAGAAAAAAAGCCAAACATGCCCAAGCGGCAAACCACAACCACGGAACAGTTTGGGATCAGAAACACCCTGGACT
>PVIH01002229.1:0-11931 GCA_004025045.1 Sigmodon hispidus
GTGTGTGTGTGTGTGTGTGTGTGTGTGTGTGTGAGAGAGAGAGAGAGAGAGAGAGAGAGTATGTACATATATGTGCTTAAAATATGTTCATATATCCTGATTATTTGATGGAAAGACATTTTTCCTTTAACAGAAAAATTCATGCTTATGATAATAACAATAGATTATTCTTGGATTTTTTTAAAGTTGCCCATGTGTATACTAGGTCTCTGACACACGATTACATGCCCAGAAAGCCCATTTATGTTACTTGTTCACTGTAAACATCATGCACACCCCGTTTCCCAACAAGTGTGATCTTAGGGGGAGATCACCTCCAATCCTATAACAGAACTGTATACAGTGGTGTCTAACTGTGGTTGTGTCCTCTTCCCTGTAGCATCTGAAGATGTCTTGGTAGAGATGTGCTTAAAACATAGCCATTAGTTTAATCGACGATAGTGAAGCAGATGAATGAAGGATGGAACTAAGCACTCATCCACACGTCTTCTTATGTAAGCATCTAGGACTTTGCCAGTTGACAGGAAGTTGTTTTTCCAGGTTGATTAATGAAGCACTGTGCTGGGTGAAATAGGGGAAACACATGGTATCCAGAGGAATTTGCTGAGCTGGGGATGGGAAAGTCACGTGTGGCAGAGTTGATGCCTTCCTCAGAATTTCTGGGAGCAGATGGACCTTTCTTCCAGTTGGATCACTTGCTCATCTGTTGGTGAAAAACACACCACCTCTCTGATTTCCTCCTCCCTTTGTGCCAGGCCTTTCCATTTCCCGTCTTTCTTTTATGTTGTATACTTAATGCCAGACTCTCAATTAGTTTAACATTTCAACCCAGCTTTGATTTATATGCCTCCCAGCCTTGTCTCTCTGCTTCCTCTCTTCATAGTTTTTTATAATGACAGGTGATTGTTTTTTTATTCTTGCAGTCTAGAGGACAGCTGTCCAGTGGCTCTTATCAGAAACAAATCATAATGATACTTGGTTTAGGGCTTTAAGTGTCCAGTGTGCAAGTGAATACATTTCCACATAAGCCATGGTGTTTATGGTATCTCATTATGTTAGCCAAACTGACAGAGACATAGATGGGTCAAAACAGAGCTAAACAAGTTATCACTTACCATCTTGGACTATAATACGTGCTGTGACTCAGTTTCAAGCCCCAAATTCATTCCTCCATACAGTGGTTGTATTTCTTGTTTACATGGGTCAGCACATTTCAATCCATGTTGCTCTCTGGTTCTCACATTGTTTTCTCTGTTTCTAAACATGGGTGGAATGTAAAGAATGCTTCATTCTCAACACACAGTGTTTAGTTATGAAAAGGTTAATTTTGGGGAGCAAATCTAGCCTCCCTGGCCTTATCTTCTCTCCCAGAATAGGAGAACTGTCTTATTTCCCTTGTTACTGGCCTCTTTCCCCTTTTCAGAATGAGATGAAAATGACTGTACTAGGATAATATGCATTCAGACTGCTGTAAGGATTTCAGATGACAGAAAGCACATATTTCATCATTTTATTTATTGTTTGGTACTGTGTCAAGTAATAGGCTTTATTTTGACAGTTTTATATCCATATTGTTCATGTTCATATTCAGCATACTTGCTCTGTTTCTTCTCTTCCTCTATTATCAAGTGTATGAAAATCTAAACCTAAATTTCCCTTTTCTTCACACACCCTCCTTCCACTCAGAGTTTCCTTTTTAATTTTACCAATTAATTCACACATATATAAACTGGCAACAATTTCTGTGAGCTTTTTATGCTGGTTCACAATAGATTTTTACCTTGGGCTGGAGCTTTGGAGTCTAAGACAATAGCTATTTTCTAAACCATAATGGTGGGAACTTACCATAAGTCATTATTGATCTAAAGTTGATTGATTAGCTAACATTTATGAAAGTTCTGAATATTTTAGATGTGAAGACTTCCTACAGGGAAACTTATGTTTTCTAATAAAAAACAATCTTGTTTAGAGAAACTGATTCAGCTTTCAAACATGATATTGAAAACTAAATCAAAGCAAAATAATCTGTTTTCACTTAAGAGTGTGAGGAATTTAGTTTTGTCTGGGATCCAGTTCGAGTGCCCCTGTTTAGCCCCTTGCAGAGCTAACTAAGCTAAACCCAAAGGAAAAACTTAAAGATGATTTTTATAGCAATGAGATCATTCTGTGAAATGTTGGCATTTCATATTTTCCAAACAGACACTTGGAAGAAACAGAATACAAGTCAAATTTAAAGGTTGACATTAATCCAATTTTCTGTTTTTCTTCCCATTTTTTTCTAACCAAGGTTTTTACTGCCAGCTTTTACTTTGCATAATAATATGTGATGAATTGTCCAGGAAAAGCCCACTGGGCACATTTCTCTTAAAAATCCTCAAGGCTGTGCAACAGGAGCTGGAGATGTAGGGCAACATGCTGATGTCATCATGGAAGATTTTCCTTATTGTTGAACAGTTGTCAAATACATGTTGGCATTTTGTCAAATACATAAATATATAGACACCACTGGTCATTCTAGGACTGAAAGCACAAATCACTCTATTCAAATCCATCTTGCTTCTAGAAAGATACCACCAACTTAAAATATGTATTCTACCAGCACCAGTACAACTAATATTATATGATTTACACATTTTACTGAATGTTTATTTGCTCAAAATCATACACAGGGGCTAAAATATGAACTTTAAAATATTTTTCTGGCAGATCTTTTGAAAGAATTTAGGGAAACTATAAATTACGTGATTTTCATTTGATATATAAAATTTTATTATTTATAAATATATAATTATATATTTCATTCTTGTTATAAATATTATCATTCTAAACAATTCTACAAAATTGATCACAAAATATAAAACTGTTCTAATAGGTTTTGGCCCAGACCTTTTGGGCCTGGATTAAAGGTTTAGTCTTATTTTTGGCCTTGCTTTGTCTCAAATTATTATATATAGGCTTATATTATTTTTATGTTAATTGACTTAGGGCCTAGGCTATTTGTCTTTATTTTTAAGAATTAAGATTTTTTTGAGCTGTTTGTCTAGGATTTGACTAGTGAGTTTTTTAATATTTAGGTTTTATTATATATGTAATGTATATCCACATAAAACACATTTGTATAAATAAACATGAAATACAAAAATAAATCTTTTTTGGGTATGTGTGTCTTAATAAACTAAATGCATTGGAATTTTTGTCTGCTGGTAAGTTAATCTATAGAGTTATGAATATAAGTAAATGTTAGAAGGAACAAGCATTAAGTAACCAATAACAAAATCAGAGAGCATTGGATCAATACAGTGTGGGGCTTATTAAGGATTAGTGACATTTTTGCTAAAAGCACTATTTATAGTTGAAGGTCTGATGTGTTCTTTTTAAAGTACAGAAAACCTAAGAAGTCTATAGTAGAGAAAAGATGAAAAGGAGATGAATGAGAGCCATATATGAAAAAACCAATGAAAATTGTTTCTCTCAAAAATCTGAGCTTTCTTTATTTGTAAATATAGTGGGTTTTTTTTGTAAGAAGTAAACATGAAACTTTTTATGTTTTCCTTAAAATTATAAAAATGAGATAAAGATCAGACCACAGAGTGGTCAAAATATTTGCTGAGTTCTTTTGCTTTGTTGAGAATGGAGAAAATGAAGAAAATGTTTTATAGTATAATAAAACTTCTACGTGTGCTTTTTATGAACTTGACTATTCTAATCCATAAGCAAATATATAGGTAGATAATAGATGATAATGGAATGAATGATGGATGGATAAGTGAATAGACTGATATAAATGATGAGTGCAAGCATAAATGGATGAATGCCTAGATGTGCATAAGGATGGGTGTATGGATGGATGAATGGAGAGAGGACAATTATGCATCTTAAGCTTCCATTTTTTTATCAATGATATTTGCTTTGTTTATATTGATCTGTAATATACTCTTTGTATATCTGCTATGGAAAATGAATATTTTATAAACACAATCAGTATTTGGTTGTAGCTACAGAGACATTTAAAAGCATGAAATATCAATTGGTGAGATGCCTCAGTGGGTCATAATGCTTGCTGCCAAAAATAATATTCCAAAATCACTCCCTAGGACCCATATTTTGAAGAGAAAAAACTGATGTCTGAAAGTTGTCCTGTCCTCCAAAGTACACAAGAGGACACACAAACACACCATATAAATAAAAAAAAAACACACATAATTAAAAATAAATAAAGGACTGTGAATCAGTCAATCATCTCAACAATTCTCCAAAGGAGGAAATGATACAGTAATAGCAAAGACATATTAAAGAAAAACTATTTCCTTATGGTAAAAAAAAGACACCCTCCCAGTTTGACAGATCCATTTCAAGGGATGCTCAAGAGATGGGATGTAATTATCCCTCTAATGAGACAATGAACACTTTCTTCCCAGAATTCTTTCCTTCTGTGTAGTAGTTTATAGAGTAGCAACCATGCAGCTTTGTGAGTCTGTCTACCTCTCTGAGTTATTTAGAAAAGTATGGATTTTCCTGTTCTTCTGTTTCTGTCCTGAGCATGCTAACACTTTGTGTTTACTCTTTCTGATGGGCTCCTTTCTCTCCTATGGCTGTCTGCCTGCCTGTGTCTGGACACTACAGTCTCTCCCTCTCTCTCTCTCTCTCTCTCTCTCTCTCTCTCTCTCTTCCTCTCTTTCCCTCCCTCCCTCCCTCTCCTACCTCTCTCCCTCTCCTCCCCCCTCCCTCTCTCCTTCCCTCCCTCCTCTTTCCCCCTCCCCCTGTCTTCTTTACCCAGAACAAGTTACTTGTCTGTTTTGCTGTTCTGTTTTTTTTATCTGTTTGGTTTGATTTTTGTTGTTGTTGTTAACTTTAATGAAATCACTTGTAGCTTAGAAAAACAAAACAAAATGTAAAATATACTGAATATAATGAATAGGGGCTTAAAGATAAATATAAGAAAATGCCTCAAGTTTAAAAGAGATATGTTACTTCTTACATTTGATAATGATTATGGCGTCATCCAAAGATTCAGTACAACCTAAAATCTATGAGCATCATCATATCAAGTGCATAAAATCTGATTTTTTTTATGGAACCTTCAATCACACATGGGATAACAAGATATAACCATTGGCAAGATAAGCACCTAGATCCTCACCTGCATTTTATATCTGCATCTGTCTCCTGTGACCTTAGGCTTTGGATGACAATCTTGCTTAGCTTTGCATATAAGCATCTTAACCACTTAAGGAGTGTCTACAGTGGATGGTAGCTGACCTGTCTCATCTCCCTCCAAGAACCAAGGCCTGATATTAAAAGCACACATGACATCCTAATGTTTCAGCCCCACTCCCTACACTGATATCTAAAAATCTCCAGTTATTGCCCCAGCCTGCAGGCACCCTGGATTCTAGGTATAGCAGAGTCTCAGACAAATTACCCCAGCCATCCTCAGGCATATCATGGGACTGGCTTATCCTCTCAAGCAATAAGGACCTCTTTGTACCAACCTGCAGAGCCAAAACTGAGACAGTAACCAGGCAGACCCTAATTTGACTGAGATCGTATGTCTCCCTTAGGCATATCTCTTACCTGCTCTGCTCTGTGTTAACCTCAAGACCCTGAAGAAGGGCATGATGTTCCTGACCTCATTATTTGCTCTCCCCAATATGGGCATATTGGCCAAACCTCCTTAGTCTGCTCTGATATGTTTATCTCTGTAGCTGGTGTGTTGGGTGAGTGGCCGTTCTGCAGGGATAATCAAAGCTGTTGATTGCATAACCCATTGTTTTTTCTGCACTTTTGACCAGATACCTTTGTCCTCAGAGGGGGCTTGTATTGTTGCATACTATTTCTTAATGTGAAGACTTTCATAGTTGAAAAAATAATTCCCTGAGATCCAGAAAGGTTCCATGGTGAAGTGTGTTTACTGCTCATCTAGAGGACCCAAGTTAGGTTCCCAAAACGCATGAGTGTTTTATAATTGCCTTCCCCAGGGGATCCAACACTTTCTGGCTTCTACATGCATATGATATATATACATAGCAGTCACATGCACATATACATAAAATAAAATAAAAACTCTCTCCTTGTGATGGACGGTTTCATGTCAATATGATACAAGCTAGGGTCATCAGAAAAGAGGGTGACTCAGTTGAGAAATTACCTTCATGAGACTGGGCCATAGGCAAATCTGTGAGGCATTTTCTTAATTAGTGATTGATGAGAGAGGGCTGAGCCCATTGTGGGTGGGGCCACTGCTGAGTTGATGGTCCTGGGTTCTATAAGAAAGCAAGCTGAATACCCCAAGACAATCTCCAAAAATCCTGGTTTTGTTTGTTTGCCTCTTTGTTTTTCAGTTGATGTCACTCTGTAGAGTAGGCTTTCCTTAAACTTGGGATCCTAGCAGACATACAGCACTACATTCCTTCAAACATCTCCTAATTGAGTATTCAGGCTTTGTACAAACACTTGCTGAGTGATTCATTCAGCCAGGATGAGGAGGGACTGGTGAGTCTATTAATCCAAAGCTGGTGTTTCCCATGCACTATCTCACTTAATCCTCTAATAAGGCTGGAAGACTTATTTATTTTTTCTTTTATATGAAAACTGAAGCATAGGTGACTAACGAAGACTACTCAATTAGAAGATGAAGGATTTGAGATTCCAGTGCAGTTGTAGTTCAAGAAAACACATTCTTTATTGCTTCCTAGTAAGCAATACCCTGTGTTCACGTGTGAACTTGCACTAGATTTGCTCAGCTGAAGCAGGGAGATGAGGGGGGGCGGTGCAAGCCAATATAAGCTACAACATAAGGAGACCCTGTTTCAACACTTATAAGAAAATGGAAGTACTTGTGTCAGCCCTTCCAAAAAGTCACTAAAGACAAGGTTCTTACACAGCTCCTGGATACTCATCCCTCCCTCTAGAATTAACTCTTAGTCCATACTCATGAAGTTATTTCAAAGGAAAACAATCTCCAGTACAATTTGCTATATTGGGCACTGGACTATTTTTAGGGATATGTTTTTTCTTTGTCCTTAGCATCTGTCTCACTTTCATGAATTAGCTTTTGCAACGTGCTCTCTTGTCTTGTAGAGTTTATCTGTGCTCTAAGAAATCTGAAGTTTTTATCAGTATCCTGAAGATAAAACATATGGTCACAGGACCCCATTGGCTGTTCTTCTCAGTTAATTCAACTTCTGGTCTCTGCCTTCCACTCTCCATTGTCTCTTTAATTAGGATGGAAGCTGAGTCTGGCTTGTAGGGCTGGCAGAATTTGGGCTTCTGCCCTAAAATTTTAGTTAGATAAAAGTAGGGGAAAGAGGCTATTGACAAAAAGCATCAAGGTGTGATGGCTAAGATGGGGATGATGACCCCAGACTGTGTAACCTTAGTGCTGGCAGGTGGAGACAGGAGGATGCCTGGAGCTGGCCTGCTAGCCAGTTAGTCTTGTAGAAATCAGTGAGTTCCCTATTCAGTGAGAGACTATCTTTAAAAAAAAAATCAGAGACTGCCTAGAAGATACATGGTGTTGACTTTTGCCTCCACATGTGAATGTGCAGTACACCCACTAGTACACACACAGGAACATGCAGGCACACACCACTACCACAAGCCTCCTCTGCCACCACCACCACCACATAACACATAATCTGAAGCTGTATGACTTTTGAGTTCTTTAGATCTTGTGCTGGTTGGTTTTAAGGTCAGCTTGCCACAATTTATAATCACCTGATTACAGAAACTTAACTGAAAAGCTTCCTGATGTCCTTAGTTGATGAGAGAAGACTCAGCTCAATCATGTGGAATACCTCCTGGTAGCATACTAGATGAAAAGGGGTGGGACCCAAGAAAGATTATTTGCTTTCTGCTCACTCAGCCTTCCTTTTAGCAGTTAAATAAGTTTTCCCCATTGCTGCTGTTACTGACTCCTTCACGAATGATAGAGCCAGAATCTCCAGGCTTCCGTCACTAAGGACCAGCTGCTCCACAAAACACTCCATGGTTTTGATACCACATTGATACTGTTGAGGCAGTAGCCTCATGGCCTGGAGGAACTGCTGGGTTGTCAGCCTCTCTAATATGAAGCAGTCATTGTGGGACTCCTCCAACTACATAGGCATCCAGCGTCAAGGACCATGCAACTACCAACTGTTACTATTTCAAGGTAAGTTGATTTGATAGTCATTCATATGTACACATAAATACATATGTACATATATATATGCTATCTATCTATCTATCTATCTATCTATCTATCTATCTATCTATCTTACTCATCTCAGTTCTTCTAGAGGACCCTGACTAATACAACCTTCTCAAAATCCATTGTTATCATCAATATACTATAGAAAGAATATTTGCCTGTATTTTTTTAGTACTGAGTAAGCTAAGCAAATCCAGGAGAGTGTAAAATGTTTTGTCACATGCAGAAAAAGATCAGTCTCAGACATGGTCTAACGAAGCATATAAGTTACAGATAAAGAAATGAAAGACAAAGAAAATAAAGCCAATGAACACAATTAAATGATAGAGGAGCTATAAATATAAAGACAAGTTCTTATTGTGTGGTTGGTAGAAAATGTTATTCTTTTCAAAAAATCTGCTTCTGTCACCCATTCTTGCTATGTAAGTGGCTCAGGAAGCCTGGACAGCAAAGCTCAGATATATATGATTCATTATTCTTTTGATATCTTATTGACTTTTAAAAGAAAGAGTAGTTTAAGAGGATTATTTTGATAAGCAAAGAACTAGGAGAAACTTAGTAGATGATATCTACTAAGAGAAATTTGCATACATGAAGAATCTCATGCTCCCTCCACACCTCTTGAGGTTCATTGGATAGGGGTTCTTTGTACATTGTGTGTGTGTGTGTGTGTGTGTGTTTTAAATCACTTTATTCGCCCATTATCTTTCAATGACATAGGAATTCTTTGCTTAAAGTCCACTAATGAGTGAATACATCCCCTGCTTATTTTTCTGGGTTTGTGATACCTCACTCAGAAGGATATTCTCCAAATCCATTCATTTGTCTGCAAATTTTAGGATATCATCTTTTTCCTTTTTTACTGCTGAGTAGTAGTACTCTGTTATGCAGATATACCACAGTTTGTTAATCCATTCTTCAGTTGAGGGGCATCTAGGTCATTTCCAGGTTCTTGCTATTACAAATACTATTGTTATGAACATAGTTGAGCTAATGCTTTTGGGGTGTGAAAATGTGTCTTTAGGGTATATGTCTAAATGTGCTATTGCTGGATACTTAGGGAGATTGATTCTCAGTTTTCTGAGAAACCACCATACTGCATTCTAGAGTGGCTGAACAAGTTTACACTCCCAACAATGGAGGAGTGTTCCTCTTGCTCCGCATCCTCTCCAGCATAGGCTGTCATCTGTGTTTTTGATCTTAGTCATTCTGACAGGTATAAGGTGATATCTCAAAGTTGTTTTGATTTGCATTTCTCTGATGGCTAAAGATGTTGAGCACTTTTTTTAAGTGCCTTTTAGTATTTGTAATACTTTCTGCTGAGAATTCCCTTTTTGGTTCTGAACTCCATTTTTAATTGGGTTATTTAGAGTTTGGGGCTCTAGTTTCTTGACTGCTCTATATATTTTAGAGATTGATCCTCTATTACTTGTAGGGTTGGTAAAAAAAAATTTTCCATTCTGTAGGCTGTCATTTTTTCTTATTGACGGTGACCTTGGCCTTACAGAAGCTTCTCGGTTTCAGGAGGTTTCACTTATTGTTTGTTGTTCTTAGTGTCTGTGTTACTAGTGTTATATTTAGGAAGTGGTCACCTGTGCCAATTTGTTGGAGGGTATTTTCCACTTTCTTTTCTATGAAGTTCAGTGTGGCTGGGTTTATGTTGAGGTCTTTGATCCACTTGGATTTGAGTTTTGTGCAAGGTGACAGCCTTAGATCTATTTGCATTTTTCTACATACTACCATCCAGCTATGCCATTTAATACCATTTGTTAAAGATACTATCTTTTTTCCATTGAATATTTTGGGCCTCTTTGTCAAAGTTCAGGTGTTCATAGGTTTTTGGTTTAATGTCAGGGTCTTCAATTTGATTCCATTGTTCCACAAGTCTGTTTTTATGTCAATATCAGGCTGTTTTTATTACTGTAGCTCTATCGTATAACTTGAAGTTAGGGATGAGGATGCCTCCTGAGGTTCTTTTGTTGAGCAAAATTGTATTGGCAATTCTGGCTTTCCTATAATTCCAAATGAAATTGAGTATTGTTATTTCAAGGCCCAAAAAATATTGTGTTGGGATTTAATGGGAAGTGCATTGAATCTGGAGAATACTTTTGCTAGGATTGCCATTTTTACTATGTTGATCCTACCTATCCAGGAACATGGGGGATCCTTCCATTTTCTGATATTCTCTTCAATTTCTTTCTTCAATGATTTAAAGTTTTTGTCAAATAGATCTGTTACTTCTTTGGTTATAGTTGCACCAAGGTATTTAATGCTATTTGCAGCTATTATAAAAGGTGATGTTTCCCTTATTTCTTTTTCATCCCTTTTATCTTTAGTGTATAGGAGGGCTACTGATTTCTTTGAGTTAATCTTGTATCCTGCTACATTGCTGAAGGTTTTTATCAGCTGTAGAAGTTCTCTGGTAGAATTTTGTGGATCACTTATGTATACAATCATATCATCTGCAAATAGAGATAGTTTCACTTCTTTCCCAGTTTGTTCTCCTTAATCATTTTTTTGTTCTCATATTGCTTTAGCTAAAACTTCAAGAACTATATTGAATAGATAAAGGGAGAGGGGACATCCTTGTCTCCCAGTATTAGTGTGTCAGGTCTGATGTGAGGTTTAAGCTTTAGTAGTATTTCTTTTACATATATAGGTGCCCTTGTGTTAGGGGCATAGATATTTAGGATTGAAATTTCATCTTACTAGATTTTTCCTGAGATCAATAAATAGTATATGTCCTGTTCTCTTTTTATTGATTTTAGTTTAAAGTCTATTTTGTTAGATATTAGAATGGCTACACCAGCTTATTTCTTAGGGCCATTTGATTGGAATGCCTTTTCCCAACCCTTTACTCTGAACCTGTGTCTGTCTTTGAAGTTGAGGTATGTTTCTTATATGCAGCAGTAGGATAATTTCTGTTTTCGTACCTATCATGTTATGGTGTGTCTTTTCAAAGGTGAATCTTGTCCATTGATATTATGGGATATTAATGACCAATGATTGATAGTTCTTGTTATTTTTGGTGGTAGCTTGTATTTCCTTTTGGGGGTGTTTCTTCTGTGGAATTATCAATTGTTTGTGGTTACATGGAAATTTCTTGTTTCCTTAAGCTGAATTTTTCCCTCTAAGTCTTTTTGTAGAGCTGGATTTGTGAATAGATTTTGTTTAAATCTGGTTTTGTTGTGAAATATCTTGTTTACTCCATCTATGTTGATTGATAGTTTGGCTGGGTACAGTAATCTAAGTTGGCATCCATGCACTTTTAGTGTCTGTATAACATCTGACCAGGACCTTCTTGTTTTCATTGTCTCCATTGAATATTTGGGTGTTATTCTGATGGGTCTGCCTTAATAGGTGACTTGGCCTTTTTCCTTTGCAGCTCTTAGTATCTTTTTCGTTGTTTTGTAGGTTTAGTGGCTTGATTATTATATGGCAAACAGACTTTTTGTGTGCATCTAGTGTATTTGGTGTTCTGTAGGCTTCCTGTATCTTTAGAGGCATTTCCTTCTTTAGGTTGGGAAAGTTTTCTTCTATGATTTTGTTGAATATATTTTTTATGCCTCTGAGCTGGTGTTATTTTTTCTTTGATTCCAATTATTCTCAAGTTTGGCCTTTTCATAGTGTCCCAAATTTCCTGGACCTTTTGTGTTATGACATTTTTGGTTTTAGTGTTTCCTTTAACTGATGTATCTATCACCACTAATGAGTCTTCTACTGAAGAAATTCTCTCTTCC